>JAFVLL020038582.1:0-42821 GCA_021397915.2 Tor tambroides | reverse complement strand
TTCCTGTGATCAAAGCTGAATTTTCAGCATCATTACTCCAGTCTTCAGTGTCACATGATCCTTCAGAAATCATTCTAATATGCTGATTTGCAGCTTGAGAAACATTTCTGATTATTATTATTATCAGTATTTAAAACAGTTGAGTACATTTATTTTCAGTATTCTTTGATGAATAGAAAGATCCAAAGATCAGCATTTATCTGAAATAAAAAGCATTTGTAACATCATACATTATACCATTCAAAATCTTGGAGTCTGTATATTTATATATATATTTAGGGAAAAAAATTATGGAAATTAATACTTTTATTTAGCAAGGATGCTTTAAAATGATAAAAAGTCATGATAAAGACATTTATAATGTTACAAAAGATTTCCATTTCAGATAAACACTGTTCTTCTGAACTTTCTATTCATCAAAGAAACCTGAAAAACTCAACTCAGCTGTTTTCAACATAATAATAATAATAATAATAATAATAATAATAAATGTTTTTTAGCAGCAGATCAGAATATTTGAATGATATCTGAAGGATCATGTGACTGGAGTAATGATGCTAAAAATTCAGCTTTGAAATCACAGGAATAAATTACATTTTAAAATGTATTCAAATAGAAAACAGTTATTTTAAATAGTAAAAATATTTCAAAATTTTACTGTTTTTGCTGTACTTTGGATCAAACAAATTCAGGCTTGGTGAGCAGGAGAGACTTCTTTAAAAAACATTAAGTCTTACTGTTCAAAAAAAGACAAACTGAAAACAAAAACGCTAAATACTAAAACTAAAACTGTAAAACTAAAATCTAAAAAAATTATAGTGAGAAAACTAAAAACACTGAAAAGACAAAAAAAATACAAAACGAAATCAAAAATAGAAAAAATAAAAAAGAGTCCTTTTCTAAAGAAAACTATCTGAAAAGCAGGAGATTTGAACATGTGCAATAAGAGAGAAAGAGAGAGAGTGAGTGAGGGCAGCTGATGCCGCTGTCACATCCCAAGGTGAAGGATTAAACAAGAGCTGACCAACAACACAGTTCATCATGCAAACACTCTCTCGCCTGGAACAAGTGCTGCATAGCAGAGATAACTTAACCGTGACCGAGCGCAAACACTGGCGTCATCACAGGGACACGAACGCCAACTTCAGTGCCAACTTCCTCTCTCCAGAGCCATTACAGCTTCCCACAATGCACTCCTTCTGAAGAACAGCGGATTATTGACTCCTGAGATGTATGAACTAATGAATCGCGCACAACAACACCACGAGTGTGCTTAAAGAACGTAAACAGGGTCAGTTCTGAGTTTAATCACAGCTCTGTCAGGCTTTCCCGAAGGTCTTTCTCCGTTCAGCTCTGAATCTCAACTTTCTCTCAGTCTCTCAGCATCTTCTCCGTCAGAACCAGCCTGTCTCCGTGGAGACGAGGAGACAGATCGCCATGGCGATAGAACTTTCGTTGTTTGATAAATCTGACAGTGACTTTCGGAAGAGACGAGGTCAGCTTTACAGAGAGAAACATTTGCTGCTTCTCGACTTCATGTCTCTTTATCTCCTCGTACAGGTCACACCTGTGCCTTCTGTGTCTGAGAGAGAGAGAGAGAGAGAGAGGGAGCGATTGTGTGTGTAAATCTGAGCATAACGTCAGTCTTTATTAATGCGTTGGGCGTGTTTGAGCAGGTGTTTAAAAATGAGACGCGCCTCATCAATCAAACTCCCATCACTGCAGAAACATTAATAGAACACTAATGTAACACTAATATAACGCTGATTAATGTCATCTGAGCCTCACACACATTCAGACACGCTGTTCAATTTGAAACAAAAGATGTCATTTCCAAAACCACTCGCATCAATAAATGAAACCGCTAATGACAATGAAAAAAATGCTTTCAGACAAGTTTGCTGAGTACTTCATCTACTACATCTACAAAGTGGCACATTAAAATGGGATACAAATATTTTAACATTAAAAATGATCATCTTTAAATTCAAATAAAACATGCATTTAAATACCAAATGTGTGTGTGTGTATATATATATATATATATATATATATATACATACATATTAAAATGGGATTAAAAATATTTTAACATGAAATGATCATGTTTAAATTCAAATAAAACCTGTATATATATAAATTAATTATATAAATTAAAAGTAAATTACACACACGCACACACTCATACAGTCTATTGCAGTGCAAAACAACAAAATCACAGCCAAACAAAAAATATATGATGATTCATCTTCATATTATCCATAATATTATTCAATTTTGTCCCAATGAGGTTTCAGTGTGGGCGGAGCTACTCTGTGTGGCACAACAGAAACAGAAAGCAAGTGACTATTAAATAAATTTCAAAAGATCATTTATAATTACATGATAAGGTACAAAAGATGGTTCTAAAGAGAATATAATCATGGCTAATAGATGGGAAGAGCAACAGCACAATGGTTACTTTAAGTTTTTACTAAAATATTATTTTAGGATTGACCAATCAGCATCCAGGACCAGAAACCGTGTTTTATGACACAGAGCAAACTGAAGAATTTCTTTCACAAAGACTAAACTCAAAATTGTAAGACACACGCACACACATACTGACGTAATTTCTGACTGACTTGTGTCTAGTGAAAGAGCCAACAGAGTGTGTGTGTGTGTGTGTGTGTGTGTGTGTGTGTGTGTGTGTGTGTTTTGAAAGGCTCTTTACAACAGACCTCTCACACTTCATACAAGCGCCACACATGTGGGCGTCTGCTCTTCAACATGCAGACCTCAAAAAGCCTCTGTGTGAGTGGGCGTATATAAAGAGCTTCCTGTTCGCCGCGGTGGGATTAAATATCTTACATTTATTAATAAATGCTGATAAGCATCATCTGTGAACATGATTGACTCATTTACCCGTGTGTTTAGATCGAGTCTGTATTTATTGGGTTTGTGATTTTCCACTATCTGTTTATATCCATCAGTGGCGTCAGGAAAGGAAATGAACAGGCAGACGGATACGGTCTGGACTCGTTTATTTGCCAAGGATCATATCTATCCTTACTTTCACACAGCTGCGCCCCAAAATCTCATCCGCTGCTGAACGAGAAAGACCATTACCGAAAACACTCTACAGCATTCACTCTCAGCTTCGCTCTCAATAGGGAAGAAAAACCACAAATGCCATCTTGTTAAATATCTTGATTGTTTATCGAGTAGTGGGATTAAATGGAGAGCAAATGAAGATTTTCAAATGAGAAGTCTCCTGCTTCTCAGATGTTTCTCCGGAGAAGATGACCTGATTAATCTTACATGTGGCTCTGCTAGAGTTTCAGAAGATGAACAATTAGTGGTAAACCAATATATAGCCAAGACCAATATATCAATTTTTAGCCAATTTTCTGTTCGCCTGCATCTCATTTATGGATCCTATAGCATTTCAGAAGAGAAACAATTAGTGGATAACCGACATATAGCCGATATATCAGACGGTATTTGGCGATTTTTATTTATCGGCATCAGCCGGTAAGTTTTTCTGTTTGGCCACATCTCATGTGAGGCTTATCTAGAGTTTCAGAGAAGACACAATTAGTGGTTAACCAACACACCAAGGCCGGTATATCGGCTGGTATTTAGCCATTTTTATTTATCGGCATTGGTCAATGTTTTTCTGTTTATCCACATCTCATGTGTGGCTCCTCTAGTGTTTCAGAAGAGAAACAATTAGTGATTAACTAACATATCAAGGCCGATATATCAGCCGATATTTAGCCATTTTTATTTATCAGCATTGGCTGATAAGTTTTTCTGTTTGTCCACATCTCATGTGTGGCTCCATTAGCATTTCAGAAGAGACACAGTTTGAGATTGACTGACATATAGCCAATATTTCAGCCAATATTTGGCATTTTTTTATATCATCACCATCAGCCAATACACTTTTTTGTTTGCCCGATGTGTAAGAAGGGAGACATTTATTTTGACAGCGCTGAGAATGCCAGTGCTTGAGTGCATGCTCCCATTCTCCATTTTAATTTAATTTCAGCAATTTTTATGCATATGTTTTTACTATCTTTAAATTAAAAAGTGTGATATCCTATACATCGGCTTATATCGGCCATCAGTCATCAGAAAAAAAAAACACAATTATTAGTCAATCACTAGAAAAAATGTCTCAAACTGTGCTCAGATTTGTCAAGATACCAAAGTCTACAAAAGTCAGACTCTCAAAAATCCCATTCATTTTATAGCCCTAGACACAAAAAATGGTGTAGAAATAATTTTCAATCAGAAATCACTAGTAAATTTCACAAATAAATACAAAGAATTTGCACATTGAAATAAACATGAAATTTTGAAGTACAAAAAAATAAATAGTATTTCCTTGTAAAGCATGCTCCAATAATCTTTGCTTAATTCCCAAATGGAAATGTAATATATGACACTTATTGCCTTATTTCCAAGAGTAATTTTGCCATAAGGCAATATATAATTTTTACATATGTATGGGTAGATGAAGATATACTGTACATTTATAACATTTATATATATATATATATATATATATATATATAATTCCCATAGTAAAATTTGTATGTGCATGTTAATAATATCTATATTAATATCTATATTTTATATGGTATTATAAAATAGCAACTATATATGTCAAATATATATATATATTTGTTTTTTTTTAAATATGCAACTTTATTAAAACAACATATGTACAAAAATATGTATTTTTAGATATGTTTTTGCAACAACTTTTTAAATACATGTCTATCTTTTATATTTACTTACATAATATCAACATGTACTGAAGAGTTTTAGGCTAGATATACATACGTTTTACTTAAAATTATATATATATATACATACATGAGTTTACAGCTTGGATTGTTTTTTATTTTACAGTGTTCTCTTACCAGATGACATCTACTGTTTTATTTCTCCTAAAGAACTTTAGTATGACACATGAGCTGATGAACAATCTACATCTCTATTTGAGCTTTGAGAAGCAAAGAAAGTCATTCGAGTTTAGAACAAAATGATGACAGAACTTTCATTACTGATGGATGAACTACTGCTTTAAAGGTGCAGTGTGCAATTTTTCAGTGTAAAAATACCTTCTCTGTATGAAGATGGCAACTGTAAATAAGTCAATGGCATAACACTGTGCAGCTTTAAATGTCTCCCTCTAGGTCTTTCTTAGAAACGTATCGTTCTCTCTCAGTATGCCAGCATTACGCGTCTCAGATCAATACTGATCAATACTCCAAACCCTGATCAATAAACAACCCCTTTAACACTGATTAAACCAATCAGCTCTTTAAGGAAACAAAGGGTTTTTGTATATATACACTTCTGTTATAAAGTTTGGAGACAGTCAAAAAAAAAACCTTTAAACAAATTAGTACTTTTATTTTGCAAGGATGCATAAAGCCAATCAAAATTGGCAATAAAGTCATTTATAATCATACAAAAAATTTTATTTCAAATAAATGCTGTTCTTTGGAACTTTCTATTCATCAAAAAACCTGAAAAATCTTTTTTTTTTTTTTTTTAAATGAAGCTGCACAACTGTTTTAAACATTGATAATAATCAGAAATGTTTCTTGAGCAGCAAATCAGCATATTAAAATGATTTCTGAAGGATCATGTGGCACTGAAGACTGGAGTAATGATGCTGAAAATTCAGCTTGGCATCACTGGAATAAATTAAGAAAACATTTATTTTAAATTCCAATAATATTTCACAATATTACTGTATTTTTGATCAAATAAATGTAGCCTTTGGAAGCAGAAGAGACTTCTTTCACACTGAAAATTGTACCTACCCCAAACTTTTGAATGCCAGAGTACATGAATATTAAAGATTCAAGATTGGAATCGAACTTGAGTGTTTCGCTAGTGTTGCTGCCATGGCAACAAGGAAAACACACCAAGGTTTTACAGCAAACATGTGCTGATCAGCATGAGGTGACGGAACTCAGAGGACGTTAAAGAAATCACACACACACACACACACACACGGGTCACAGGAGGACAGCGTCAGCATGTGCCAACGTCTCTCCATCAGATCCGTCTCCGCTCTGACAGTAACGACCTCCAAATGAATTGTGTTGTGACCGTACAGCCCAGTTCAGAGCAGATCTCCTCTCATCTCCTCTCTGCTCTCCTGTCATGTGGAAAATGCTCTGATGGCTGTAGATGAAGTGACGTCTTCAGATGGGCTGCTAATTGGGTGCCAAACGAGAGAAAACGGGTATAGAGAGAGAGCGAGAGGTTAAAGTCAACATGAAACTACATTCGCAACCCATTTGACTTCCCAATGCCGACGGGTCTTTTTTAAACGAATCATTATTCACTATTGCCATGACATTCAATACATCTGAAGTAATTGGCAAGATTTTAGGCTAAAAGTGAAAACATTTTCTTAGAATTATTCAGAAATGCAAACATGTTTTTTGTCCCAATAAGGCCAGAAATATCCATTAAGAAGGTAAATAGGGTCCATTTTGATGTCATGTTGACTTTAAAGGACAGAATAAGCGCAGCATAAAAGAGTTTGTGGTAAACAGGGTTTGTGAAGGTGTCAGAAGAGATGAAAAGTAAATAGAGAACGAGAGAGATTTCTGTGGTCTTTCCACTGGTTTACGTCAGGCCATAATGGGCGATCGTCAAGCATTTAGAGAGAGCTGAAAATAGAGCGCAATTACTACAGCCAGTCAAAACACTGGCCACAGCTGTCCTTCACACAACACACATGCTAAAACCACACTGAACATACAGACCGAGAGCTCGGGTGAACTCACGATCGTCACAAAACTCAAAAATACAGCTTTCAGTCAAACCAGTTTCTGATTCTTTGATTTTAGAAACCAAGCAGCAAACTGGTAACAAGTTATCTCGCAAAAAGTGGAAAAAATGTGAAAGTCTGTCTTACCATTGTCATCCCAAAACTGTATTTTGTTTCATGTGTGATTTCCATATGAAGTATTGTTTTTATGTCTCATGACAATATTCTATATGTGACCCTGGACCACAAAACCAGTCTTAAGTCGCTGGGGTATATTTTTAGCAATAGCCAAAAATACATTGTATGGGTCAAAATTATTGATTTTTCTTTTATGTCAAAAATCATTAGTATATTAAGATCATGTTCCATGAAGATATTTTGTAAATTTCCTACTGTAAATATATAAAAACATAATTTTTGATTAGTAATATGCATTGCTAAGAACTTAATTTGGACAACTTTAAAAGGCGATTTTCTCAATATTTTGATTTTTTTGCACCCTCAGATTCCAGATTTTCAAATAGTTGTATCTCGCCAAATATTGTCAGATCATAACAAACCATACATCAATGGAAAGCGTATTTATTCAGCTTTCAGATGATGTATAAATCTCAATTTTGAAAAATTTACACTTATGATTGGTTTTGTGGTCCAGGGTCACATATATACTCTATATACAGCATACTATACAATATTCTATATACGTTATCAATATACAATATAATTCATGTATTATAAAACTCGTTTTTATAAAACCTCATTATCATGAAATGTTGAGATAGAAAACACTAAGGCTGCATGATTTGAGGCAGAAATCAAACTGGGGGTTTTTTCTGATAAAAATTGCAATTATGATTTTAAATTTGATAAAAAAACAAACAAAAAAAAAACAGGTTTGTGGCTTGTTTGTATGGCTGCACAATTTGGCTGAAATTTTGTGATGGTTAGATTATACTGATATAAATAATAATAATAATAATAATAATATATTATTATTATTATTATTATTATAACAACAATAATGTTACAAAATAAAAACATACAAATTACAAAAAAAAAACAAAAAACAAAATAAGAAATATTAATATTGCAATTTTACTGAAAAACTAATATACTAATATTTATGGCTGTCTTAATTTCTTCATTTATTTTGATGGAAAACCACAGGGAGTGGTTTTTGTTAATAAGCACTTCTCATGCAAGTATAGGAAGATGGTTAGTGCATGTTGCCTTGATAATTGCAATAAGTGTAATTTTAGTTTTATTTAAATTAACCACACATCCCTAGGATAAACAATGTCTGACATTTTGAAAAATCTGATGCAACTCTTCTTGACACACCACAATTGACACAAATGACATGAAAAGCTACTGTATGGCAAAGAGGAAGATTTTCAGCAAATAACTAAAGTTCAATCTACTGCTGTTATTTAACTTCAGACAATATAGAATGTAGTGCACAAGCCGTTTGGACTTCATTCACTTTCACTGTATAAAAAAGAGCAGCGTGAGCATTCAGCTAAACATCTCCTTTTATGTTCCACAGAAGAAAGAAAGTCATACATGTTTGGAATGACAATAAATGACAGAATTTCATTTTTGGTGAACTATCCCTTTAAATATGTTTTAGTTTCGTAGCATATTTGAGTTATGCTCTCACTCACTGTTCATCTTTTTATTTTTGGGCTTGAAAAACGTCAGGCTAAGTGGTATGTGTGTGTGTTTTAGGCTTGCAGCAGATCAGATTCATGAGGTCAAAACCTCATGCTGTGTCCATCTGCACACAAACACACACACACTGACAGTGAAATCTGACAGGACAGAAAAACAGACCCATTCACATGAGACTGATGGATACACACACACAAACACACACATACACATTGTTAAGTTTGTCAGACAGATTACCAGAGGGTGCTGGCAATCATAGGACAGCTTAGAAACACACACACCAAAATCCTGACATTTACACAGACAAGTGACCCACAGGGTTTCTCACACCGAAATGTTCCTGTCACTTTGATTGGCAGGTCAGGAAACTTTTGAGACTGTGGACACTCAAACAATCACTCAACACTTTCAGACGTTTTCTCTCTCTGTTCTTCTATTACAGCCGTCAACAAACACCTTTAACACCTCATTAAACGGTAAAACTGTACTCTCTCTCATTTGAAGCATTAGGACGTTCGATTCATTTAGGTGGTTCAGCAAAGGATTCAGTTCAAAACTAAAACTATTACAAACCTTTTTTTGTTAATTGTATTGTATGAAAACCTTGCACAAATATTTAAATTAAAAATGAAATTAAAATAAATAAATAAATGTTTGGGTTAAAGTACTAAAATGATTAAAACAAACTAAATAACTAATTAACTAAAAAAAAGAAATTTAAAAAAAATTCAAATTTAAAATGAAATGAAAACTCAATTAATAAAAAAATAAAAGCCATTAAAAATATTGTTAAAAAGTATAATGCTGTCAATAATGTAAATAATATTAAAATAACAGATCTAACTAAAAAAAGAAATTAAAAATAAAAAAAACACACTAAAACTATAAAACCCTTACAGAAAAACCACATGAACTTTACATGTGTAAATCACATGTTAAAATCACATGTGAAATATGTGAAACTCATGAAATTCACATGTGACCACATGGGTTTCACACATTTACACCATGAAATTGTTCCAAAACCACGTTTCATGTGCGTTTCACATGAGTTTCACATGAGTTTCACATATTTCACATGTGATTTTAATGTGTGATTTGCACATGTGAAGTTCATGTAGTTTTTCTAAGAGAAATAACAAAATTAAAGAAACGAAAACTCAGCGAATAACAATAAAAGCTATTCAAAATATGATTAAAAAGTATAATGCTGTAAATAATGTAAATAATACTAAAATAACATCTATCTATCTATCTATCTATCTATATATCTATCTATATATCTATCTATATATATATATATATATAAATGTATTATATACAGACAGTATATATATATATATATATATATATATACACAGGGTGTGATTTGCCGGGGGGGATTTCCCCCCCTCTGGTCTATGCATCCCTGCCTCTGCTGAATTATTTTTATCCCCAGTGGGGATAAAATGATTCATGAAACGTGCTTTGAAGTCCCGTTCTGAATCAAATGATTCGCGATACGTGATCCGATTGGAGCACTTCAAAACAGTGAATCATTTTGCGACGCTGGTTTAACTGACTCAGAGTTTCAAAAAGCTCCATTGAATATATTTGTTGTTTGAATCACCGGGGAAATAAAATCATTACAATTAATAGGCCTAACTTACAATATTTTTTATTAAATTGTGATCACGTTAAATACATTTTCCGTCGTATTAAAACATTTCATGACGTGACACCCATTTACTTGCCTAAAAAGACGGATTTATGATGGGCGTTGTTAACAGATCACACTAACATTACGTTAGGCTATAATTAACCTTACCCTGGAGAGAAAAAAGTTTTCAAAAGCATCCCCCCCTCTGCTTTTTTCACAAATCGCACCCTGTATATATATATATATATATATATAGTGCATATATAATACATTTTTATTTCATATTTTTTTTATGAAATATTATAAACAACACCCTAATTGAGTTCATTCAAAAATCCACACTTTCTGATGTCATATATAATTTTTCAAACTCAGTTAAAGCGTCATATATAACATGTATATAGAGAGAGAGAGAGAGAGAGAGAGAGTGAGAGAGAGTGAGAGAGAGAGAGAGGTATACATAGGTTATGTAGTTAATTTCCAGGATTTTCCAGGTTCACTCTAGACTCTAGGAACCATGGAGCAGCTCTGAGCAGCTGTACCTGCGTCTGTGAAAGTTTGTGGTAGTTCATCAGTGAGAATCCTGGAGGCAGAACGAGATATTCCTGGTAATTCCAGAGGCCTGACTTTAAACTCTCTCAGCCTGTTCTCATCCCTCTCTGACTAAATCTGAGGCTGGCGGGAGGCGGTGGTGTTGGTACGGGTGACAATTCTGTTGCTATGGCAACAAGCCATGGAAGGGTATTGGTTCCGTTTTCGTTCCGTCTCCAGCTCAGAGTGCAGCACATATAGGGAAACGGAGAAAAATAGTTCTGTCGACTGCACCAAATACACACGCACACACTTGGAGCGTCATTAATCAGTTAGCGCTTTGTCTGTGTCTGTGGGGTAAAAGCTGCGGGCAGGATGGGGCTAATGCGTGTCACGCGGGCCGTAGAGATCACTGTCGGGAGAGTTCAGAGAGACGGGTCCATTAACGCTGACACGCGGGCGTCTCACATAGAGTTTCATCTCTGTTAACCCTACAGGACGCTCGCAGCGAGAATGAGGAGAGGGCAGATGTGTGAGCTGCTTGTGATGGACTCGTGTGCGCTAGATTCTCCAGTGAGGGCGTAAGAGGATCTGGGATATTCCTACTGTCACACGTTTGTAATCCTAAAAAGCACACTGGCCGTGTGAGAAACGCCACATGACAAACTCTCAGAATTGAGCAGTTAAAATAATATAAAGTGTGCATTTTCTGAGCCAACAGCAGCAGCAAGCGGAACAGTACAAACGACTATATTGTTTATTTGTTTTTTTTACAGGAAAGAAAAAGTGTCTCCACAATGCTAAGGTGGTTACTACGGTGCTGCTAAGTTATCCTAGGTGGTCGCTAGGATGTTGCTAAGGTATTTTGGGTGGTTGTTAGGGCATTGCTACGGTTGCTTGAATGTGTTAAGTGTTTTGGGCAGTTTCTAGGCCATTACTGAAGTTTTGGGTGGTTGCTAAGGTGTTGCTATAGTTGCTAGGTGTTACTAAGGTATCCTAGGTGGTTGCTAAGGTTTTCTGGGTGGTTGTTAGGGCATTGCTATAATTACTTGAATATGTTAGGAGTCTGGGCAGTTTCTAGGCCATTACTAAGGAGTTCTGGGTGGTTGCTAAGGCATTGCTATGGTAGCTAGGCATTACTAAGGTGGTCTGGGTGGTTGCTAGGATATTGCTTAGGTGATCTGGGTGGTCACTAGGGCATTGTTAAGTCAAGCAAAATGACATCTGACATCTGAATACAGTGCTTTATATAATATTTGCTGAGGTTGCTGAGGTGGCTAGCCATTACTATTGTGGTCTGGGTGGTTGTTAGGGCATTGCTAAGTCAGGTCTAATGATATTTATCTATATAGCACTTTATACAATATATACTGATTCAAAGCTGCTTCATAGTAATAAACAAGATGGCCTTCTAGTTGGTTGCTAGGGCATTGCTAACGTGTTCTGGGTGGTCGCTATGGAATTGCTAAGTTAAGTCAAATGACTATATATAGCACTTTATAAAATATATACTGATTCAAAGAAGCTTCACAGTAGTAAATAAAAAGGTGTTCTGGTAGTTGCTAGGGCATTTGTAAGGTGTTCTGAGTGGTTGCTAGGGCATTGCTAAGGTGTTCTGGATGGTCGCTAGGGCATTGCTAAGTCAAGTCAAATGACATCTGACTGTATAGTGCTTTATACTATTCATACTGATTTAAAGCTGTTTCACAGTAATAAAAAGGTGTTCTGGGTGGTTGCTAAGGCTTTAAGGTGTTCTGGTTAGTCTCTAAGTTGTTACTAAGGTATTCTGGGTGGTTACTAGGGCATTAACAAGGTGTTCTGGGTGGTTGCCAGGTGATTCCTTACAACCCCCCCCCCCCACTCTTCAAGTCTCTGTGATGTTCTGATGTCTAGGCTTTACTAGAGCATTCTTGGTGGGTACTAGGGCATTGCTAAGGTGTTCTGGGTGGTTGCCAGGTGATTCCTTACAAAACCCCTTTCAAGACTCTGTGATGTTCTGGTGTCTGTGTGTTAATAAGGTGTTTTGGGTGGTTGCTAGGGCATTGTTAATGTGTTTGCGATGGTTGCTAGGTGGTACCTTACTAAACCAGCCTCTGTGATGTTCTGGTATCTAGATATGGCTCGGGTCCTTCCTTTAATGTGAGTCTGAATTTTTCGTCCGTTGTATCATGCACTATGTGAGAAAATATTTTAACATCCCAAAAATAATGTGGGTATGTATACGAGTGCATGTGCATTCTTGAGCAGATGTTTTGTTCTGTTGTGTGCGTGTGCACTCCAGAAACGACAGACCTTGAGCTCTGAGATGCTTTGATCCTCTGTGTTTCATCTCTGGCCTTAGATCAGTAGTCTAGCAGAGGGGAATTTACACACATGCACGCACACTTTTCATTTTTAAGTCTGCCTTTAAGTAGATTCAACCACATTACAAATTAAAAGTGGGGATGCCAATTGAACATGTTAATTTAGTTTATTTAGAGTGGTTATAAAAAATAAATAAAAAACCAAGAGAATAAAAAAAATGCATGCATGTCGGATTCATAATAAGGGATTTACTTAATATCTAAGAAATATATATATATATATATATATATATATGCATGAACATTATCATTACTTAGTGCTTTCATCGGCACAAAAAAAACCTTTAAAATTATCTTCATTTTCTCAGCAAATATTTATACATGCAGTTCATTGTATGTAATTGATTTGATTAATATTTTTAATCAAATGTCAGTGCGAATTAAAAGTCATTTGGTGAAAAATCATCCAATTATAAATCTGTTTTTCTTTTCTCTGGCTGATTTTAACAAACCCATTAGCGCAAACACATCTCTGCTGCCTGCTCTGTCATTCCCTCGCTTTGGCCCAGAATTCTCTGCTTTCCTTCTCTCTCATCTGTTAAATATTCCTCTCACACTCTCAGCTCTGCCGGGAGGAAGAGGAGGATGACGAAGGCTTGACAGCTCCTCTGCATGGAACACAGACCACCGTGCAAACATCCCATTCTGCTGGAGAGGAAGGCAGACAGGAAACGCATCATAAACACCGTCAGGGCTCTTAATGATCATGAAGTTTGCTCTATTTGCTTGCGGATTCAAGACTGTCGCATGTCTGACCCGAGAGCCGGACCGATGCATTCTGCACACAAACACGGCAAAAGCTTCTCCAGCGACAAGCTCTAATCTGATTGTCTGGCTTCACGTAATTTCCAGGAGTCGGGAAGCACCGATTTCATCAGTACGCCAGGAAACAAAGTCATGTTTATGAGTTCCCAAGGCCATAATAAATGTTTCTGTGGAAGAATGAGGATTTGACAACAAATCTGAGAAAGATACTGACCGTATTAAAAGACGCAGCCATATTTACAGGTTTTACTTTTATTACGGTCAGTATCCTTCATAGATTTGTGATTGGTGGTTGCTAAGGTGTTCTGGCTGGTTGCTAGGGTGGTCCTAAGCTGTTTTTTGTGGTTGCTAGAGCATTACTTAGGTTTTCTGGGTTGTTAAGGTGTTGAAGGTCTTGAATGGCGTTACTATTCTGGCTAGTTGCTAGGGTGTTACTAATTTGTTCTGGCTGGTTGCAAGGGTGTTGTTACGATGTTCTGGGTTGTTGCTAGGGTGTTGTTAAGGTGTTGTATGTGGTTGCTAAGGTGTTACCAAGGTGTTCTTTCTGGTTGCAAGTGGTGCTAAGGTATTCAGTGTGGTTGCTAGGGCATTAAAAGGTGTTTTGGGTTGTTGCTAGGGTGTTGCTAAGGTGTTGTATGTGGTTGCTAAGGTGTTACCAAGGTATTCTTTCTGGTTGCAAGTGGTGCTAAGGTATTCAGTGTGGTTGCTAGGGCATTAAAAAGTGTTTTGGGTTGTTGCTAGGGTGTTGCTAAGGTGTTGTATGTGGTTGCTAAGGTGTTACCAAGGTGTTCTTTCTGGTTGCAAGTGGTGCTACGGTATTCAGTGTGGTTGCTAGGGCATTAAAAGGTGTTTTGGGTTGTTGTTAGGGTGTTCCTAAGGTGTTGTATGTGGTTGCTAAGGTGTTCTGGCTGGTTGCAAGCGGGTACTAAGATATTCACTGTGGTTGCTAGGTCATTAATAATGCATTTTGGGTTGTTGCTAGGGTGTTGCTAAGGTGTTGCTGGTGGTTGCTAAAGTGTTACTATGGTGTTCATAGGAGGGTTGTAAGGAGTTGCAAGGAGGGTGCTAAAGTATTTTGTGTGGTTGCTAGGATATTAATAAGGTGTTTCGAGTTGTTGCCAGGGTGTTGCTAAGATGTTACAGGTGGTTGCTAAGGTGTTCTGACTGGTTTCTAGGGAGTTACTGAGGTGTTCTGGGTGGTTGCTATGGAATTACTATTTTAGCTAACTGCTAGGGAGTTATTAAGGTGTTCTAGCTGGTTGCAGGTGTGTGGTAATGTATTCAGTGTGGTTGCTAGGGCATTAATAAGGTGATTTGGGTTGTTGCTAGGGTGTTGCTAAGGTGTTCTGGCTGGTTGCAAGGAAGGTGCTAAGGTATACGTTGTGGTTGCTAGGGCATTAATAAGGTGTTTTGGGTTGTTGCTAAGGTGTTGCAGATGGTTGCTAAGGTGTTGCTAAGGTGTTTTGAGTGGTATGGAATTACTATTCAGGGGTGTGTTTCCCAAAAGCAACTATGGTCGCAAGTTCCATTGTTACCAATAGAGTTCAGTGGAACTAACGACCGTAGTTATCTAAAGATGCTTTTGCAAAACGCACCCCTGGCTAGTTGCTAGGGTGTTACTCAGGTGTTCTATCTAGTTGCTGGGGCAGTCCTAAGGTGTAATGGGTGGTTGCTAGGGCGTTATGAAATGAAAATAAAGCTATGTGAGATGCACATCCTTTCAATAGTGTTGACTGAAACATTAAAAATATGTTTATTAAACTGGACGTGGTTTAAGACTTTTTAAGGGACAGTTTACCTAAAAATGACAAATATGTCATAATTTATGATAAGATATATTACACACACACACACACACACACAAGATGCACAATGTAAAAATGTGACTTCTATTTCAGTCTGTTCCTCACTAAAAGCACGAGCACAAGCTTTAAGGAGCGCTTTAATTTCTGTCCACACATGCTGTGTTGTTTTGCGGTCATCTGTCAGCTCTTGTTGTGATTCCACTTCAGACAGAAGGAAGCCCTCCATTTGACCTGAGACTGAAGCAGTAAACGCGACACTAACGGTGTGTGAGAGAGTCTTACAGCGGCCAACAGAGACATTCAGACTCGACGAGAGGAGACGTGTGTGTAAGTGGACTCTTAAAAATAAAGGTTTTTTATTGGCATTGATGCTTTCACCAAGAACCTTCAACACCCATGGAATCTTTCCATTCCACAAAAGGTTCTTTATAGTGAAAAAGGTTGTTTAGATTCATAAAATGTTCTTTAAACTAAGAAAAAAATGGTTCTTTAAAGAACTGTTCACTGAAAGGTTCTTTGTGAAAACCCCCTTTTGGAACCTTATTTTTAAGAAATCCTAGACATTTTACCTGCAACGATGATGTTGATGAAGTTAATGTAATGATGATGTTGATGATGATGATGATGGTGAAGATGGTTATGAAGATGATATTGATGATGACTGAAACTTCCTGTTGATTTCCATCTGGACTGAACAGCTGATGCTGAAAAAGTCAAACACACAGGGATACACACACACACACACACACACACACACACACTCACAGATATTGATTCTTGATTGTATTCAGAGAGAAGAGTTTGATAAAGGAACAACAGGTCATCTAAAAATGGAAATGTAATCATTACCTTGTCTTTCTGAAAGTGTATGAACCATAAAAAACATTTTCATTACTTGAAATAAAATAAATATTAACTGAAATATTAAAAAAAAAAAAAAACTATAAAAAAGCTTAAACTTGTTGTATTTCAGCTAGTTGCCAAGGCAACATTTCTCATTTTCATTTATTTTAACTTGACGCACTAAAAAACTAAACTGGAATAAAAAATCATAAAAAGTATATAGACATTAAATAATAATAATAATAATAATAATAATAATAATAAAAGTTAAAAATGACAAAAACACCTAAATTATTAAAATGTTTAACAAAAATTAAAATGAAACCCAAAAATATATATAAAATTTATATATATAAAATATAAATTTAATTTTTTTTTAAGTCTTCTAACTTTGTGTGAGAAATACAAAATTTAAGTTGTTATTCACAGTATTGCATTACTAAGTAATGAATTACTGTAATTTATTTACTTAGTAAGCAACATAAAGGGATCACTCTTAATTTCTGTGAACTTCTGAAATGTTAAATACTGTAGACTATAGAACAATTCTATATAAAACAATATTTACATCAAAATGCTAACATCTAATGTTAAAATGTATGTTTTTAATGCAACCTTTTCCTTTTGAATACTTTGCTCAGTTAAAAGAATAATTAATGGAAATTTAATATTATTTATTTAATTTTTTTTACTGGTTATTCACTAAATCTCAGTGAATTGAAAATTATTTTAGTGCTCAGAAATACACAATAATATAATAAACGTATTTATCAATGTATTTTGTTATATTAGTTAACGCTTTATTTTATTTCAAGTAACAAACATGCTTTTATGGTTGTAGTTTTAGTTGGTGTTCATGTAGGCAGGATGGTTTCACAATTAAATCTCCAGTCGGCAAGTAAATCGCTCAGCTTCTCTGTTTTCATCATTCACTCCTGCACTGACTGTGCAGAGTAACAGGAACTCTCCAGCGAGTTTTGTCGTCTCATGGCCATCAGGATGTTTCGTACAGTCATGCCCTCGCAGAAACACTTTGTGAGCTTTGGGCAGATACTTGCGCAGTTTGGCCAGCAGACGGTCGAAACTCTCACCGTTACTCCAGATTTTATCCAGTGAGCGATACAAATGCCTTCCTTCCCCGCCATCTCTTTAAACGCCTCCATCCCTCTCTCCATAGTTACCTAGGGGGGAAAAAACAGACAAGGAAATAGATATTAATATTCAATTAAGAAAAGAAATCAGTCATGAGTTATAGTGTTATATTCAAAATGTCTGACACTAATATATATACAATTCAGAATATATTTGACATTAAAAGAAAATAAACAAAAACATAATGCTAAAGAGTACAACGAAAGAAAGAAACAATGGTGTATAGACAGTTTTCACTCAGAAACTGCTTAAAGGATTCTAGTAATTAATAGTAACCAGCCCATAAAATTATTAATTCACAAAACTCATCATGTTGTTTGCAAAAAAGTTATTTTGTCTGAATATACAGTCACTTTTGAATAGATTTTAATGAAGAAAAATGTTTTTCAAGATGCTATTCAATAATTATGTGTGATCACTGAAAAAAACTGCTTTGTAACAATTTTTATTTAAAAATTACTAGTAAATTTTACATTCACAAAGAAATGGCAAGTAACATTGAATTAAGCATGAAATGTTTAAAAACTGAAATAGTATTTTCTTGTATAATATACTCCAATAATCTGAAAAAAAAAAGCAGTGATCATTTCTTTCAGTATAGTTATCAAAATGAAAACATAACATTTTAAACTACTTTTGTTTTATATATGGATAAATACACTCTAAAAGTGATTTTTCAAAGTTGTAAATAAAGATTATATTATTTACTTGCCATTTCTTTGCAATTATTTGTAAATAAATCATTTTTAAATAAAAGTCATTTCAATGTAAATCCTACACCATTTTTTTTCCAGTATAAGACCAACTCAAACAAAACCTTAGAAAACATATTTAGCAATTTTTTTTTTCCACACTTCTATAGCAGATTTCATCTGTTTGCACAGAGCGTTGTGTTGCAGTGTAATGAAATACTGACAACTGTATGGATTTACTGAAGTTTGCTGAGACAATATTGACTCTTTCTCTTCAGTATCTGCCTCACTTTCTCTGACAGGGAACTTGAGGACAGAGAGGTGTGAACAGGTCATTAATCTCAGTCATATAAATTCATAAAGATCAACCACACACACTCATATATACTCATAAATGAAGCTGTCAGATGAGCGTGTGAGAGGACTGAGGTTCCTCAGAAAGGTTTCATCAGGTTCTGGTCTGGTTGTTGTGGTCGTGTAACGTCTTGTAATTAGTCTCACAGTGAGAGTAGCAGACACGAACAGATGGCACACACACACACACACACACACACACACACACACTGTTGATATAAACACACAATCAGTCTCCGTTCATAAAGAGAAGCCTGTCAAAGATCATTGAACAGAGATCATTTTCAAAGCATGGAAAGCGACACAACTAAACATTCGATTAAACTAATGAACTCTGTGAGATCCATAACATCACAGAGAGCTCAAAATAAATAAAATAAAATATTAATTCACTTTAAGCTGATTTACCATATATTGAAAATGCCTATTTAACATGAAAATTAAATATAATACTATTGTAAAATAGATTTTCCTGTAAAAGGCTCACAACTAAACATCTGATTAAACTAATATTTAAAAAGTAATATTTTAACTAATAAATTAATATTTTGTAAGGTCCTATAATGTCCTTTAGCTCAAAAACAAAATAAAACTCAAAAATATCTGTAACATCAAGAAGGTCCACAGAAATAATAAAAAAATGGTACTTAATAAAATATATAAAGCAATTTTTTTCAGAAAAATCATCTAAATATGTGACCATTTAAGAAATATCAATTCTGAACTTTGTTATATATTAAAATATTAAATGAGTTATGTATAAAATATTATAAATAACAAGAAATTACTTATATACTTAACCAAAATATGGTAAAATAAGTGTATGAATTACTTTCATTTTTAATGATGAAAAAATATATTTAAATATCTTAAATATGATATTAAAATATCCAATGCATTCCAATGCAGTACATTTACTTTCAAGGCAAACTATTGTTAAAACTGTAAACTTAAAACATAACGCTACAACAACATCTCATATTGCCTGAACTGTTCCACACTAATGATTCTAAAATTCCCATATGAGAAATAAAAGACACAAATTAAAGTGCAATTTGAGTCTGAAAAAGTAATGTAATTATCACAGCTCAGGTCATTTTGATTATGCGAGAATTTGATGAAAAATGTTGAACTCATATTTGGATCTATACATCTTGATTGCATACTCTGATATCTCAACAAATCCTAGCGGTTTTTGAGATTTCTAGAACACAAATGAGTCTTTTTCTTCAAAAACTCAGAATAGAAGAAGAGTCAAATAAAAGTGTCCATTTAATCTCTGCTGTCCTGGAGGAGGCGATAGAGATCTCATTAGCGATTTCCTAAAGGAACGGATGGCTAAACACCGTCTAATTTATAAACCACACACATACACACACCTCAAAGTCACTGCACTACTTTACGGCTGGGCGTGGATAAATATTACATGTCGAACATCTGGACGTCAAGCGCTGAGCTGCCTTTAGACCGAGCAGGAATGCGTCAGATTTCAGAGAGTGTAATGGGCTTGTAGAAGAGCGAGTAACACTTGTGTTGCCAGAGTGAGTGTTGACATGGATGTGCTGTGTGTTTCGCTTCCTTAATTACAGCAGACACACTGGATCTAGAGATACTACTCAGCACTGTCTCTCTCTCTTTCTCTCTCTGGCTGTGCCTCAGGTATCTGGACTTTATTGTTGCTATATGTGAAAGAATGTGTAGGTCTTCATTCATTTCATTTCTCTGGATTTAAAGGGACAGTTCACATAAAAACCACAATTATCATATACTCACTCTCATGTTTGTTCCAAACCCCATATGACAGAGCACAAAATGAGATGTTTGAAGAATGTTCAGGCTGCTCTTGTCAATACAAAATAGTCAGTCAGGGGCAATCAAGCTAAAGGAATTCAACCAAGCACCTAAAAGTAATTATGACTATGCATCTGTATAATGTCATATGATAAAGCGCTGATGAGGAACAGACCAAAATTCCTTGCTGTAAGCATTCACATTTGTGCAACAATACCTCCTTTTGTGTTCTAGAAGAAACAATGTCATACAGGTTTGGAACGGCATAATATTTTTAGTTTAACTAGTCCTGTAATGGCTGACTCGTATGTTGAATGCTGTTGAAACATGTGAAGCGTCTGTAGTATATTGACACAATGCTCCTCTGTGACTCATTTTTATAACATGTCCTTACCTCTGTCACTTTTATTGAAATATGGTATAAAAAAAAAAATTAAATTAAAAAATTAAATTAAACAAAATAAATAAAACATTTTTGGTGACAAAAAAAGAAGATAAAATGCCACCTAAAATAAATGTTAATTGTTAATTGACTTAACATATGCAATGAAAATTATTTCACAAAACATACTGCCATTTTAGTATAAAATATTGCTTTTTTTTTTTTTTTTACAATTTTTACAATTTTTTAAATATATTTATTTTTTTATTACTTTATGTTAACAATAAAAATTTAGAAATTAACAAAAACATTCATCAAAACTTTCATCATAGCAGAGAACAACATTTTCTGAAATGGTTACTGAAAAATGGCACCACCAAAATAAAATAAAGAAAAATAAAAAAAGTTTTACAGATAGGAACTGCTACTATAAAACAAAATCCTACGAGCATTTTTGGTTTGTGAGGAATCTAGCACTGATACCTCAACACACACACACACACACACACATATATATATATATATATATATATATATATATATATATATATAATTTAGAAATATATGAATTTTTAAGTATATAAAATGTATATTATCTACAAACACAACATCTCATAACAAACTCCTCCACATTTCTTAACAGAATATTTTGTGACTTATTGAAGGATGGCACCAAAAACACTGAAAAAAATTGGTGTACAAACAAAAATTGCTAGGAAATTTCACAATTGTGACCCTGGACCACAAAACCAGTCTTACGTCGCTGGAGTATATTTGTAGCAATAGCCAAAAATACATTGTATGGGTCAAAATTATTTTTCTTTTATGCCAAAAATTATTAGGATATTAAGTAAAGATCATGTTCCATGAAGATATTTTGTAAATGTCTTACTGTAAATATATTAAAACTTAATTTTTGATTAGTAATATGCATTGCTAAGAACTTCATTTGTACAATTTTAAAGGCGATTTTCTCAGTATTTGGACTTTTCTGCACCCTCAGATTCCAGATTTTCAAATAGTTGTATCTCGGCCAAATATTGTCCGATCCTAACAAACCATACATCAATGGAAAGCTTATTTATTCAGCTTTCACATGATGTTTAAATCTCAATTTCAAAAAATTTACTCTTATGACTGGTTTTGTGCCCCAGGGTCACAATTAATTACAAATAAACAGCAAGTAACACACTGAAATGAAAATGAAATTTTGAAGTATTGACTATTAGTATTTTCATGCAAAACATACTCCAGTTATGTTTCTTTTATTTATATCTTCGGAAAATCCTTTTTCCAATGCACATTGGAGCTGAAATCAGAACAGCCAATCAGAACAGAGCTCATTTGCATCTAGAAGGTACAGTCGCAAAATCCGCTTCAACTGGAAACTCAGAGACAAAATGTAAAACGATCATAAAAAAAAAAAAACATTTCTGGTGCAAGAACCCTCGACTGACATAAAAAGTGGACTTCAGGGGGAGAAAATAAAATGCTGCAGGAGTGTAAAATATGGGCTTTTAAAAATATAAATGTCCTAAAAGCTGCCCCGCTGCTCATGTATAAGAGACAGATGCTGTTATCTGCGAAAGGTCTTTCTCAGCCCGTTACATTATGTGAAGTATTTGCACTAAATCAAGTGGAGTATCCAACGGCATCAAATGATAAAAATCCCCTGCCGCGCCACGCCGTCTGAAAAATGTCCCGTGGTGATATCATCTGAAATCCATCTCTTAAAACGATTTCCCCCTCAGCTTTACGCTCCCACTATCATTTCCATGATTTAACCGCATGATGCAACAAAATCCTACGAGCATTTTTGGTTTGTGAGGAATCTAGCACTGATACCTCAACACACACACATACGTGTGAGCAGATGGCATATACTTGTCCCTCTCCACAGGAAACATGTGGTATAGTGATGGAGAATCTCTCCTCACTGAGTTACTGTACATATCCTACTCTGTGATTATGCTAATGATATTCAAACAACAGAATTGTGCTGGATTACATCATAATCACATAACCCTCCTCTGCTTTAAGTCTATTGGTTGGCTTGAGTGATTGACAGCTAGAAGGGAATCCATCAGCCAATCATTTGCACAGATTTGTGCACGTCATTTACCAGCACTATGTGGGTTCTGGAAGCATTTTTCCATGTTTTTCCATAGGGATTTCAAAGAATTTAAAGTATGCAACCAAATAAATCAGCTCAGAATGAATCACGATATTAGAAAATTTGATAAAAGACCAGAAAAAAGTTTGTGCCAAATATTCACATAAGGACTAAAATCTGAAATCAACTACATTGTGTGAAGTAGCCAACAGTCCTAGGTAAACAGCTTAATAAATCTATGAAATAATGTGAAAATTATTAAATAAATTACAAAAAAATATTTATTATTAGCAGAGGGAAAGCGTGCACAGTTAGAACATTTGAGGACAGTACCATTTTAAAGAAATTAATACTTTTATTCAGCAAGAATTCATGAAATTGGTCAAAAGTGACAGTAAAGTCATTTATAATGTTATAAAAGTTTTATATTTCAAATAAATGCTGTTCTTTTGAACTTTCTATTCATCAAAGAATCCTGAAAATCAGAATTAGCATTGTGACACAGTTTCGACAAAAATATGAAGCAGCAATGGTTTTCAACATTGATAATAAACAGAAATGTTTCTTGAGCAGCAAATCGGCATATTAGCATGATTTCTGAAGGATCATGTGACACTGAAGACTGGAGTAATGATGCTGAAAATTCAGCTTTGCATCACAGAAATAAATTACACTTTAAAACATATTCAAATAGAAAAGACTTATTTTAAATTGTAATAATATTTTACAATATTAGTGATTTTACTGTATTTTTGATCAAATAAATGCACGCTTGGTGAGCGGAAGAGACTTTTTTCAAAAACTTCAAAAAAATCTTACTGACCCCAAGCTTTTTGAACTTCTAGAGGACTCTGTAAAAGCCCTAACATTGTCTTCTACCTGCCTGGATGTCAGTCTCTAAACTCAGAGGAGCGTCCCGTGTTTGTCATGACAGATGGCAGCTGTACACCTGTAGATGTCCAGCTGTTTCCATCAGCACAGATGTGTGTGGAGCCCTGCTGACCGCAGCTGATGTTCATGGCTGAGGAGTTTTAAGTCTTATCTAGTCAAGTCAAGTCACATTTAATTCTATAGCACTTTATACATTACAGACTGTTTCAAAGCATCTTCACAGTAACACACAGAAAAATACCAGTGTAAATGCTGCAAAATTCTTCAATTATGAAACAAATACAATTTCAGCTGTAAAGCAGATCTACAGAAGATATCAGTTCATGACTCTGTCGATGTTACAGAGTTCATCAATTATGAAACCAAACGTCTAGCCTCGTGCATCCCAAACGTTTGAATATTGACAAAAAAATCTGGCACAAGTTGCAAATTATTCTGGCCAAGAATCGCCTACTTAGACAGCAAGAGACCGTCTGACTGACCGCAGTTAAAACTCAAATAAATCTGAAACTGCATGTTCTGTCAATATCTATCACTCTAATGTCATTACAAACCTTTTCGACTTTCTTTGTACTGTGGAACACAAAAAATGGAAAATGTCTCAAATATATACCAAATTTAACTTTAGTTGCTGCCTTAAACTTTTAAGTGTAATCAAATTAGTCATTATAACACTTTTTTTTTTTATTTGTGTCTAGTTGAATCTCTTAATTACATAAAATATAGTTGAAATTGGTTAAATTATTTTGATGAGTTAAAGTAATATGAAAAAATATGTTGTCATGACTTATTGATTACTGTATATATATTTTTTATCTTTGGAACAACACCACAGGTTTGGAACAACAAGGTAAATAAATCATGACCGAAACTTCAATTTTAGGTGAACTATCGCTTTAAAACTTGTGAATATCCTTCATCTGATGCCATAAACTTTACAAATTTCTTCAAATTAACAGCTACATGTTCCTTAAAAGAGCTCAATGTTCAGAGGAGAGCGTTTCATTTAAAAAAGTTACTAATTCATTTCCAAAAATGATGACATCAAGGCAACATATATGCAAATTAAGACAAGCCTAGAATGCAACTAGAAAGCAATTAAAATCTTAGTTAAGTAATTAAAATAATTAATTACAAAATAATGGATTATTTGCAGAGGGAAAGCTTGCACAGTTAGAATGTTTGAGTTCAGTACAATTTTTTTAAAACAAATGAATACTTTTATTCAGCAAGGATGCATGAAATTGATTAAAAGTGACAGTAAAGACATTCATAATGCTAAAAAAGTTTTCTATTTCAAATAATTGCTGTTCTTTTGAACTTTCTATTCATCAATGAGTTTCTGAAGTAATGATGCTGGAAATTCATCTTTGCATCACAGGAATAAATTACATCTTAACATATATTCAATCTGAAAACACTTGTTTTAAATTGTAATAATATATCACAATATTAATGATTTTATAGCTGCAGATTTTCAGTTTTCACTCAGAAATTGCTAGCAAATTTCACAAATAATTACAAATAAACAGCAAGTAACACACTCAACTAAACATGAAGTTAAAGTTTTATTGAAATAGCATTTTCTTGTAAAACGTGCTTCAGTAATCTTTGTTTTATTTACAACTTCAAATAAAAAATAAAAAATTCTCACAGTGTGAAAATTTTCCAAAATGCATCGGTATCATGATTATGTCTTTATTCATCTCATTTTAACTGTATTTGCAAATGAGATGAACTGGAAGACACTGTTAGAAGGAAAACCTCGTAATTCATTATTGGCTATTTTTTAGCATGTCTAAGACTGTACAGCAAGACAAAAGGAGTATGACAAGCATCTGAAGGAGAAATGTCAGATGGTAAAGAAGGCAAAATTAATAAAGTAAGAAAGAAATAGAGATGCAGAATAAAATCAGGAGACTCCCACCATCACTCTCGTCTGTTCTTCTCTTGAATTAAAGGGATGATTATTTAACAGCAGTGAAAAAGCTTTTCTTTCATCAGAGCAGAAAAGTGACTCTCTCTCCACTTTGATTAATTTCCGCTGAATTTCCATACAAAAGTGACCTTGTTCATTTTATCTGACCACTGAACAGCAGTTAAAAGGCATAAAAGAGAGAGATGGAGAGCGAGACTGGGCAGATTTCCAGTCCGTTCTGAATGGGTGTAACTCAGGTCAACGCTACCGGAGACGGCTGTATTTTCAATAAAGCCAAGAGATTTCCTCACAGCCTAATAAAATCGGTGCAGACTCAAACAACAAGCATCCTGAACGCCAGACAATTTGATCTGCGCATGTTATTTTGATTTGGTGTGACATTTAGACATCATGGTTAATTACCGTGGCGAATACACAGAAGATGCGTTTCTAAGTATGTGCGAATCCATTAGATGACTTTGAAAGGAAAAGTTCAAAGAAAAATGAACATTCTGTCATCATTTACTCACCCTTATGTTTTTCCACATGTGTGACCTTCTTTCTCTGGAGGAGAAGTTTCACACCATTCTTTAACATGCAATCAAAATGAATGGAGACGGGCCAAAAAAAGCACCATAAAATATCATAAAATTACTTCATATGACTGCTGCACTGTATTGCAAACCAAGCAATAGCTTAGTGAGGAGAACATGCAAGTCATTGCTTTCTGCATCTTTAAAACTTCTATATATAAGGTGAGACAATAGGTTAAAAAAATTGATTGATTAACAATTGCAAACATTTTTCGCATTACAAGTTTTCTGAGATGTTATGTTTAAATATGCAAGTGAGGCGTTATGTAATGAAATATGCACTAATTTGCAAACATTTCTAAACCAAAATTCTTAACATTGGATGGAGCCATTTGTTGACATATTAGAGTCAGAGGTTTTTGCTGAGGGGATTTTGTATTTCCCATTTTATTACTCCATAAATTGGAAAATACTGTCAACAGCCAGAAAAAAACAATTATACCTTAAAATAAATAAATAAATAAATTATATATGTATAATTTTATTTTTTTAAGGTATAAAATGTTGCAAAAAATTAGGCAATATATGAGCAAATCATTCTGTAAAAACCTTCAGAATATGGACAGGAATAAAACTAAAGTTTGGTGTATGTAAGTGCACGAGAAAAAAACTCATTTTGAGAAAATGGCCTTTAAAAATAAAAGAAACATTTAAAAGTGTATTTTGGATGTTTTCTTTCCACTAGTCTGAAAAAATAGTTTATGAAAAGCCAAAAAGTCCAGAAGCTGAAAATTGACAGATGCATGAAAAAACAGCATTTTTGCCTGTAGTGTCTCACCATAAATGACTTCTGTTATAGTTCGTCTCTTTGCATGACCTACAACGGACAGACATATTTTTGTAAGCTAAAACCCAGCACTTCTGGTTCCACTGTATTGAAGTCAATGGGTTTTTTAAATGGGTTTTTGGTCTCATTTCTTCTCTGTGATACATTCAGACATTGAGTCTGGCCATCATCTCTCTAATAATTTGTTTTAAATGATTTTCTGTCCTCTTACGTTCTTAAATAACTAGCCACCTCCCGTAAAAGTGCTGACGACAACAGCCGAGTGCAAAGACTCCATCCTGTACTCAATCGACATGACATTTCAATCTAATTTAAATAACCTCAGGAAGAGCTTTGCAGGAACTCGTGGAAAGTCCCAAACACTTTGCTTTCATTTCTTTTATGCAAAGAGAAACTACACGTCTGCAGAGAAAATAAAGACATTATGATGACCACAATATTGCTAAAAATTACATGTGGGAAAATATAATCAAGAAAACATGTGACTGAAAAGCAACATTATTATTAAAAGGCACATTATAATCACTACTATATAAAATATTTTTGCCATCTATTATTAAAATATGAATAACACTGCAAAAATAATTTTTCTTTTATGGTTCTTTTAGATTCTGAGAAGATGAGGATGTGAGCTTCTCTGCAACCCTTAAGTTTTGTGCCAGGTCTTCGGCCTTGACTTTCCATTCAACCAAAGATCCTCGGATCTCAGCAGATCTCTCTTAGCTCTTTTCCACTTTCCACCTGGGAAGAAACTCCCAATCACCACTGAGTCAGGACATCTTTGGAATTCATCACTCTTCAACACGGAAGAACGTGATCGCAAAGCCCAAAACCTTAAAACCATCAAGACTTTCTTCCGAAACTGTATCCGGACACTCGTCAACGACCAAGGCAATGCAAGTATCGTACCTTTAACTAAACGAAACAGAGGTTTAGTATAAGCTATAGACCTCGTTATAAACGGTGCTGATGGTTCTACTCAGGTGATTAACTGACTCTTTTCATAGCTTCATTCTCTGGTTTTCCTGATGGTTTCATCCATCAAGTCTCACCTGCCCTTTCCACATGTATGAGTGATTGTAGGTTTGTGTGTTCAGATTAGTTATGTGTGTTAGTGTTTAGTTAATAAAACTTGTGTGCACAAATTACATGAGTTTCTGGTCCTGCTTGCATATTAATGTCCCTTTACGATTCCGATCCTTGCTACATGCTCTAATGCATTAATACTCTAGGAAGGTGTTTTCTGTGGCCACGAAAATATCCTTTCCTAGAGTTGATATGAACTTACACTGAATGTTCGCTGGACGAACAGTTGATGGAATTTGAATTCTGCTACAGTTATGACTGGCAGCTGATATAAATTATTGTAATTAATCATAATTAATTGTAACTGTTTATATACATTTCCCTTTTGAGCTGATTTGCTACATCAAAGCTGAATTTCCAGCATCATTACTCCAGTCTTCAGTGTCAAATGATCCTTCAGAAATCATTCTAATATGCTGATTGTTTTTATTAAATATCCATTTTCACTTCATGATAAAATGAGTTATGAGGTTAAATTATTCACAAACGTTTTATGTTGGTTTCACAGAGACAATTTTGCTAAGTCATCATGCTTAATAATTAATTTTTTTTTGAGCAAGTTTTCAGCATTTAAACCCATCTTTTTCTTTGCACTTTTCTGATACAAAATCTCTAAAAGCATGTGTATCCACCCGCCACCATTTAACACCGGCCTCAGAAGATCAAATGAGAGAAATTACTGATGGCTGAAATTAGAGTTAGCTTGAGAACGGATGAGTCTGGACCCGATGGCGGGAGGATCATGAAGTCACCGGTCGGCCAGAGAGATCAGAATAAATGTTTGTGTAAATGTCAGAGTGCATCAGCAGCGTTAGGATGAGAATAAACGGCCCGCAGCGGATCAGGGTGTGAGACGCCAGATTCACAAACACATTTTCTCAATCCCATGAGGCTTTGAGATGATCAGCAATTCCTTTTGGCATTTCAAAGGAATAAACTGCGGCTAAAAGGGTTTTTGCCGTTTGTGTAACGAGCCTAACAACATGAAATCGAAACTGACCCAATTTTCATTCTTAATAAATGTCCCTCCTCATGTTGTGAGTGATTCATCAGTGCACATTATTCCAAATCAAAATATTGCTTTTATGAAAATGTAATAACTTTCTCCGCCTCTGAAACTAATTTTCGGTTCTGCTGATGTAATCAAGGCCACATGGGTGGGAAAAAATAATATTAAGCCAACTAGATTTTACTGTGCAAAAATTGCAGCCAAGATACTGGTCACCAAGGCATTGCTATACAGTTGCTAAGGTGTTTTGTGTGGTTGCCAGGGCATTGCTAATCAGTTGCTTTCTGGACTAAGTCTTAAATCTCTATTACATGTATATTTTCTACAAAGATGAAATGCGAGAAATTCTATTCTGTATCTAATGCATTAGATGGATATGTTCAGAGTACAGCCAGATGAAACCCACAACATCATGTTCAAAACACCACAGACTGAGGACTCCAGCTGTCACCTGTCTGTTTATGAAACAGGAAGTGTCTGCTGCATGGAAAACAAAGACGCATTTACATCAGAAAGCCTGTAATACTTGAAAAATTCCACCCCCGTTTGCAGAAACGGAAACAGCGAAAATAACATGGTACATGGTGGAGATGCATTTCAATGTCTACACTGCTTCATATGAAACACACAACCTCTAATATACAAACTAACAGCAGATTTGCAAACTCGAAAAGTGAAGAGTGCAATTTCAGCACCACATGCTAAAATAATGACTGTTTTTGAACAGGTTTCCTATACTGACACTGGGCAGATAAACAGATAGTCCCGCCCCTAACTCTCACTATTGGATTTTTTAAATAAAAAATCTAACTTATATTAATATAATAATATGTATGTATGTATGTATGTAATAAACTAAAGAAAATTGTGTAAATATTTTTAAAAATATGATTAATTATTATTTATAAATTAAATAAATTAAATATTCTAAAATATTATTATATCCTAAATATATCATAAATATTCAAAATATTCTATGTATGTGTGTGTGTGTATATATATATATATATATATATATGATTTGTTATACTATTTTATATATATATATATATATATATATATTCATTATGATAAAAAATTAGGGAGAAATTTTGTGCAATGCAATGCAATGCGAAAAAAAAAAAGAGTCTTAAAAATAAGCTTAGTTTTCTTAAATGTCATTTCTCTTCACAATATCAGTTCTTATTTGTTTTCTTTTAATTTTGGGGTGAAATGTGACTCAGACATGTTTTTGCGAGATTCACCCTCTAAGAGACAGACTGAATTCAATCCAATTGACATCACAGACACAAAAAAACTAAATTAGCCAATGCAACTAAACAAGGCTGGACGGTATGTTCTTGAGTGGGACTGTGTCCTTTCATCCTTTGGCCAGAGTCTGTTATGCAGCACTGTGTGTCGTTGAGAAAAGGTTGTGAGATTGTGTTCCTCATAAAGGTTCCTGTGGCTTGTTAAGGGTGCATTCTGTGCCTCGTTAAACTGGTTGTGTTCCCGCGCTCATCAGCGCTACCGGCTGATAGAAACGACGCAAACGCAGCTCACATCAAAACCCCGCTTTTATTCCTGCCTGTCTCTCTCACTCTCTCCGTCCACCCACGCAGCTCAGAGTTTACAATTCAAATGAAAAGGACCGAGAGTGAAAGAAGGTAGAGAGGTTGCCATGGAGAATATGCTGGTTTGTCATTAATAATCATTCAAAATATTCTCATTCACCCTGAAGTCTGAGAAACAAAGAGACGCGTCTCTCCTACAGGACCTGCGATATCCAGCGCATAAGCAAGTGCTTCCAGGTGTGTCATACTGTGTGTGTGTGTTTGTGTGTCTCCCAAATGCAGGCAAGCAGGTGAAGCAATCAAAAGAAAAGAAACACACTGAGACAAGATGAGAGAGCAGCCCAGTGTCACGATGAAACCCTCGCTGTAGCGCTTGCTTTTCAAAAGCAGCACCAAAACATCTCAACGTGACAGCTTACTCTAACCTCGCTTCAGATGATTCCATAACAGCTCGCTTATCTTCGGATGTTACTTGCTCAGCAATGGATCCTCTGCAGTGAATGGGCGCCGTCAGAATGAGAGTCCAAACAACTGATAAAAACATCACAATAATCCACAAGTAATCCACACCGCTCCAGTCCATCAGTTAACATCTCAAGAAGCCAAAAGCTGCATGTTTGTATGAATCAAATCCATCATTAAGATGTTTCTAACTTCAAATCTTTACTTCATGGTCAAAATAATCCATAATAACTCATCCTCCAGTGAAAAAGTCCATCTCCTGTTGTCCTCTCACATCAAAATCCACTCACATGTCTGTTTAGAGCGGTTTTGAACTGTTTTGGCTTGTAAACAGTGTTTGATCTATGCGGATTTCTCTCCTGATTCAGATGAAACAACTAGAGGAAGCAATATTATGGCCTGAGCAACAGTTTGAAGTTAAAAACATCAAATGATGGATTTGTTTCTAAACAAGCAGCTTTTGGCCTCTCAAAACATTAATTGATGGACTGGATTGGTGTGGATTACTTGTGATGTTTTTATCAGCTGTTTGGACTCTCATTCTGACGGCACCCATTCACTGCAGAGGATCCATTGGTGAGCAAGTGATGCAATGCTACATTTCTCCAAATCTGATGAAGAAACACACTCATCTACATCTTGAATGGCCTGAAGGTGTGTACATTTTCAGCAAATGTTCATTTTTGGGTGAACTATTCCTTTAAGATGTTTCTGTGTCACCTCCAGATTCTTGGTAAAGATGCAATGCATCATGAAAGGTAAAATATGCTGCTGTCTACTCTCCTCAATACCTAATATCTGGGTAAAAGAGAGAGGGGAGAATAGATATTTATTATTTACATGACACATCTTAAAATTAATGCCTGTGAGATTCCTAATTGCTACTTACAACCACACACGCAAATAAATCCACACATTATATTAATAAGGGTGAGTAAATGATGACAGAATTCTCATGTTTGGCTGAACTATCCCTTTAAAAACAAAAGTTCCATTTAGAACCATGACATCAATGGGGAACCTTTCAAAATTCCACTAGGTACACTTTCATTTTAAGACTAAGCATGTGTGATGAGCTCCTCAGATCTCCTCAAACTGAATTTATTCTATTTCTCTTTCTGCTCTTCTCTAATATTCTTCTTCTAATCACGCTATTTGGCTTTCTCTCCGTTACGGCCATCTCTCACTCACCCGCCCCTCTCCATCTCTCACGCTCTTCCAGCGCTCGTCTCATGCCACTTTTTTCTGCTTTTAAATTCCACCCAATTTAGTTAAACTAATCTCTCTTCCATCCTTCAATCACTCTCTCCACAGCTGCTTATTCCTGAGAGGAGACGAGAGAGACGGTATGAGATGCGCAGACAGAGAGAGAGAGAGAGAGAGAGAGAGAGAGAGAGAGAGACGAATGCGAGCGTGGGAAGAGAGCTCCTTGAGATCTTAAGTGAAGGTTACACTCCAACAGATTCTGACACACACACAATTACAAACACACAAACACATTCTGCACTGAATGCTGATTAGGAACACAATGGCTTCTTTTACCATGACTACTGTGTGTGCTTTCCCAGCATGCTTTGGCCATAACATATCTTACAGTGTCTGATGTCAGTGATGCCAAACGCTACTGGCATCTTATAACAAATTAAAATGTGTCAAATTTGAACGTGTGCATATTTACATTGCACAAATGAGATTTGAGAGCTATGGCAGAATGGATGATTTTAAGTGATTAATGGCTTGCATTTCAATCCGTTCCTCACACTAAACTACTGAATGACTGAATGACAACTTGGAATACAGTGCATGAGTCATATGGACTAATTTTTGGTGCTTTTATGGTGTCATTTTTTCACTTTACAGCCATTACCATTCATTTACACTGCGAACATTCAAAATGCCTTGTTTAGTGTTGTACTGGAAAAAAATATTTACACATTTTGTTTGGAACAAAGTGAGAGAAAATTAGCCCCAAAATGAATATTTTCTTGCTCAAGAGCATGATGACCACTACAGAAAGTTTAAGCAAGGAAGAGTTTGACAACCACTTAAAAACTCTTTGGAGCATTTTTTTCCGTATGCATGCAGCGTGCACAAATACTGCTCATTATATTCTGCTTTTAGTCTATTTTATATAAACGCACACTCTTTGTTCAAAGGTTTGTATTAAGAATATCCGGCAAGAATGCATTAAATTGATCGGAAATCACAGTAAAGACATTCATAATGTTACAATTTTCAAATAAATATTGCCGTTTTAAATTTTCTATTCATCAAAGACTTGAAAAAATGTGTCACGGCTTCCATAAAAATAATAAGCAGTGCAACTGTTTTCAACATTGCTAATAATCATAAATGTTTCTTAAGCCGCAAATCAGCATATTAGAATGATTTCTGAAGGATCATGCGACACTGAAGACTGGAGTGATGATGCTGAAATTCAGCTTTGATCACAGGAATAAATTACATTTTAAAATATATTCAAATAGAAAACAGTTATTTAAAATTGTAAAAATATTTCAAAACATTACTGTTTTTACTGTATTTTTCAGTAAATAAATGCAGCCTTGGTGAGCATAAGAGACTTCTTTCGAAATCGTTACAAATTCTTAATGATTCCAAACCTTTCACCAGTAGTGTGTGCATATATATAACTCACATTCTCAATAGAAAAAACACTCTCGATCTATTACAGCATGGCTCAGTCTGTGAGTTTGTGTTCAATTTTATTTATTTTGTCTGTTCATTAACAGGTATGTCAGGGTGATCATCTTCTTGTCCTTTTCTCTTCTTTCTCTTTATGTGTGTCCCTGTGTGTGTGTGTGTGTGTGTAAGTTTTACACTGTCTGCCATCTTAATTAAGTCCGGGACACATTCCAGGTCCTCAGCTTTGGGGACCAGACAGTAAAAGTGCTTACAACCCTGAACCTCTCCAACACACACACACACACACACACACACACACACACACACACTCAAGTCTCTTGAGTCTCAGAGATCAGACGTGGAGTGGGGGGCATACAGTGGGATGAAAGGAGAGCAAGTGGAGTGGGGGAAGGAAGTACATCTCGTGAATGTGTGTGTGTGTGTGTGTGTGTGTGTGTGTGTGTGTGTGTGTGTGTGTGTGAGATCTCAGAGGAAAAGAAACATGTTAAGGTGTAAGAACAGAGCCGTAAGCCTGGAACATCAGAAGAGAAGAGCTATGACTACAACTGCAATTAAGGTGGAAACTACTGCTTAAAAAAAAGATCAACTATAAAAAATGCGAAGTAAACAAAAACCTAACACTCAATGAAAAATTCCAACTGAAGTACATGATGACAGTCATCTAAAATCAGAAAACTATCCCATTCATCTCAATGGTAGTTGCTTGACTGTTGCAATATTTGCTCACAAGTCAATCACCTGAGCTGTAAATGTCATGTGACTCAAGGGCGCAGGTTTGATTTTGGCATTGGTGGGGACATAAATGGCAGATAACAGACAATTCACTGTTTGATCAAAATTATTGCTAGGGACAATTTAGTAGTTGCTGGATATTGGTAGTGACGTCATAGCATCCCTACAAAATTCTACGCCCTTAAAAATCATAATAAGCAATGTCCGACTTTGAAACTCCTTAAATATGAAGAGGTCAAGGTCAAACAGATTAGTAAATTAATCCAAAGTTCACAAAAAAAAACTTATGGACGTAATTATAATTATACAGACATTGAAGTGGGTTGCTGTTTTTGTCACTCTTCTGAGGAAGATTCATTCACTTGTTTGACAGTGTACCCACACTCTGTACTATATAGACTCTAATACAATCAGATACAACAATTTTGCAAATATCTATTATATATATACTAAAAAACTGAACACTCACTTCAGAGATGACTGGATGTTTTTAACTGATTTCTTATTGAACTGTCGCCAACTGAACTGCAGTGCTCAAACTATTTCAAATATAGTGAAATAAGCTAAAAACTGGGAGAAGTAGATGGGAGAAGCAGATGAACACAAAACAGCAAAACAACAAAGTTAAAGAGAGTAAACTTTATTTAACTGAACTGTGCATGGATATTTTAAACACTTTGGCTACCTTATATGTCTTTACTCTGCACATGTGTTAAATGTACATGCTTGAAAGCACACAGTTTTCTTGCGTATTTCTTTAACTTCTCAGGTAATATCAATGATGTGACCTATTTCAGACGCAGCCGAAATTACAACAACAATGGTTACATACACATATATTTACTTGTTTGATCAAAATTATTGCTAAGGGCAATTTATTAGTCACTGGATATTGGTAGGGACACATCCTAGCATCCCTGCTAAATTCTACGCCTTTGATGTGACTAAACCCTCTGGAGCTGCAGAAAAATGTCAGCACTGAGTGGAGTTTTAAACCCTTGTAATATTAATTTTACACTATTGTATACATTTCATTTTTACCCATTTTTACCAATACTTTTCAATATTCAACGAAAAATAATATATGCAGAACTTTTTAGTTTTCAATGAAAATGAAACGCGCTTAAATAAATAAATAAATATATGCATTAATAAATCCATAATATTTTTTTACTGTTAAAAAATAATGCTGTCAATGTCCAAACATTATATTATATTATACTAGTCCATTTCACACTTTCAAGAGCCTTAAAAAACTGAACAATGATTTCTGCCCTCATAAACATGACAAAATTGAAAAGGAAAATGTTAATAATCTTGTAGTGAAGATATACATGCTTACACTTCATGACATACAAACCTATCAACAGACATTTAGTCACACTTCGATGTTTTCTTTCACTGTTTACAGCAAACTCTTTACAGATGTCCATGCACACACACTCACTTCACAAACATCTTAACGCACAATTCCCATCTGACAGTAAAAGAGGCCACATTGACAGAATGCATGTGACACTTCTGTAACAGACACCACGCACACCATGCCTCAGCACTGTCGTGTGTGCGTGTGTGCGTGTGTGTGTGTGTGTGTGTGTGTGTACAGCACTGCACTGATGCAGAATCTAAAATAGCATGGCAAAATAAATCATATTTCAGCTATGAGTTTGCAGTTTGAATTGAATGTTAATGTCACTGTGATAAAATATACAAACAACAGACCACCACTGCATGCCTTTCAGCATACACAGAAAACGAACAGCTTAACCAGTGCAGTTCATTTCATAAACAAATGACTCTTTGAGAACTTCATTACAAGAATCGGATCATAAAAGACAAGTTGAATCAGTCTAATGAATTTCTTGCTGAATCCACTTCACAAAAAAAAAAAAACTCTTATGATCTGATTCCTATAATGAAAAGAATCACTAGTTGATTCAGTGTAATTGATAATGTTGATAATGTAAATAAATATAATTTACAAAGAAGTGACTCTTATGATCCAAATCCTGTATTAATTTAGTCAAAAGGAATCACAAGTTAAATCAGTCTAATTAATTACTCACTAAATCAAAATCACAAAAGAATGACTTTTAAGATCAGAAAACGAAGAGCTTGACCAGTGCAGTCCAATTCATTAAAAAAATGACTCTTTGAGAAGCTCATTACAAGAAACAGAGTATAAAAGACTCACAAGTTGAATTAGTCTAATAAATTTCTTGCTCAAATCACTTCACAAACAAATGCAACTCTTATGATCTGATTTCTATAATGAATAGGTCACAAGTTTGAATCACATATGAATGAATCTTATGATCCGTTTCCTGTAATGAACTGGTCAAAAAGACAAAAACTGAATCTGTCTAACGAATTACAAGCTGAATCCAATTCTCAAACAAATGACTCTTGTGATTTGAATCCTGTAATGAATTGGTCAAAAAGATTCACAAATTGAAGCACTCTAATGAATTGGTCACTGAACCCAATTCACAAACCAAAGACTCTGATTCTTGCAATGAATCATTCAAAAAGACAACTAAAGCAGTCTAATGAATTGCTGAATGCAATTAAAAACAAATGACTCTTTTGATCAGAATCATGTAATGAATTGGTAATAAAAAAAAAATGAAATGATTTCTTTCAATGAACTGTCAAAAAATTGTCAAGTTGAATTATTCTAATGAATTAGTCATTGAATCCAATTCCCCCAAAAAATAATTTTATGATGTGATTCTTGTAATGAATCATTCAAAAAGACAAGTTAAATCAGTCGAATTACTTGTTTGCTGAATGCAATTCAAAAACAAATGACTTTTTTGACCAGATTCCTGTAATGAATTGGTAAAGAAAGAATCATGAGTCAAACGCTAATTAAAATTCACAAAAGAATGACTCTTATAATTCTTGTCATGAATTGTCAAAAGGATTTACAAGTTGAATTAGCCAGTTCACAAACTAAAACACCTCATGATCTGACTCTTGCAATGAATCAGTCAAAATGACTCAGCCGAATGGATGTTTATATGATAAACGAAACACTCACCCTCGGTGTGGATGGCAGATACATAGGTCCAGTTGTATCTCTTCACTATGTCCACCATGGCTCTGGCCTGCTGGGCGTCAGACGGCACGACCCTCATGAAGTATTTGTACAGCGATTTGTCACTGAGGTCCATACTAGTGGCGGAGTACGCGATCTGCGGGATATTAAACAGCTGCAGCAAATTCTGCACTTGAATGGCCACAGAACTCGAACCCGGACCGATCAGCCCCACGATTGGCTTCTTGCCCTTCATGGGCGTGGCTCCCGGATCAGCACACCTGGCCCCGCCCCCAGCCTCCTCGCTTTCATCAGCAGCGACGAGGGAGTCTCGAATGAACTCAATGCTTTGCTCTAGAGCGACGGCGGAATGCCAGCAGGAGTCTCGGATCTCGCAGCCTAGAGTGACATTGGGGAGGATTTTGGGGTCAGCGTTGATTCGGTCCAGAGTGGACATCATGGCCTCTACGCGTTGGATGCCATACTGCTCCCGAACCGCCCCGCATTTGCGCTCATGTACTTTGTCGGCCGGCGGCTGGTGATGGACGGAGAAGAGGGCGCCGATGATGATGTCACCGGGGATGTGGGCCACAACGCGCCGCTCGTTGGACTGGCCCGCTGTCGCCAGTGATGCCATTACTAGCAACACCGCGAAGACATACAGGCTGACCATTTCGGAGTAAATTAGAGGGTGCAATCACAATGAGGAAGTTCAGTCCAGTTGCTTCTTTCCCTCTCTGAACTTTCTGATTACACAAAAAGGGGATTCTGGAATCATGCAGCTTTGAACTGTGCTGTCATTTGTCCGAGAGCTTCTATGACAACCCTGAGCAGGATGCTGGGTCGTTGCCGCGGCAACCTGGAGCTGGGGATGGCATGAGATGAGGGGCCTCATAACCTTGAACGAGAGGAGATGGACACAGCAATGTTATTATATGCACACAAACAGACAAAGAAATGTACACTGGAAAAATGAAGTTGTAAATCAGATTTAGATTATTAGAGAGCATTTTAAAATAAATTACTATTTCAGTCCTTCTTCTTTAAAATTTCACTCTTAATTCAGTGTGTTTGCAGGTTTTTTAATTGAAAAAATAAATGTAATTTTTTTTTTATTATTTGTAAAATTCACTAGTAATTTCTGAGTGAAAATTGTTTCTACACCAGTCTTAGACTTTTACATTCAATATTTGATGACATCTTTCTATAGGAAAGCTGTTTTTAAAACATAAAAGTGTGATAAAATTGGTGAAGGATTTACTTTTACTCAGAAATTGCTGATCAATTTCATTTATTTATTTTCAGAATAAAAACAGGAGAGCGTTTACAGGATGAATGGACTTGCACTGCGTGGTTTTCACAAGCAACTCATTTTAGTCTCACAGCAACGGCATCTGTATAAATAAAGACCAGCAGAAATGAATTCCCTCATTCAGCTTCATTCAAGGGCCAGTTTCATCTGCCAAACCGCAGACTGAACCCTGGGTCCTTGTTAAAAATGTGGGGTCCATTAGAGAGACGATGAAAAAGCTGCCTCGCTTTCGAATAAAAGATTATGGCAAGAGCTGAATGGAAGGGAAAATAACTAATGCATCACACCAAACCATCCTTATGCCTCGGGCATAAAAGAAACAATAGGAAGGGAAACAAACTGCAATCCCACAAAACCTCGCCAATTTCAGGCATTCACATTGAAATCGTGCTGGCATTTAATGCACACTTCATTCAAACGAATGCAAATGTCAGGCTGATAGGGCAGAGAGCTCCACTCAAAGATCGAACGGGACGGATGAGAGTGAACGACCTTGCAGTTGATCACCGAGAGAACGGGAGCTTTGCGCTGTCCGCGGTGCTGAAACGCATCACACTGCAGTGGCCACAGAACTCCATGTGCTCAAATGCATCTCATAAACAACCTCCAGTCATTGCATATTTAACATTGCAAATAGAACATTCTTACAAAGTCACACATGCAATGCATACGAAATTGCACATGATACATTCCCAGTAAGTCATACTGGTACCCATGCAACCGATATGCTTGCGGTCGGTCAATAATCTGCAGAGAGCGAAACAGAAAGAGAGCGTTCCTCATTTCAGAACATCATCGCTTCTACAGATCCAAACTCGCGCGCAGAGCGTGTGAGCATGCACAGGTTGTCTGTGGTGATGTTCTGGTGACGGTCTTTCTTACCTGCCCCGCGCCACAATCCACTAAGGTCACGGATGGCGCGTGCTTCCCACAGGTGTATCGTCGGAGATTTGGGGTCGGTAGCCCGGTAAACGGCGGGGCAACGGAGAGCCACAGCTGTAGTGTCGTCTCGTCTTCTTGTCACGCACTAACACTGCCGAAGCGTGATCAGGCACACACATCCCAGTCCGCGACTCAACCCCTCCCACCCGTGAACCCCGAGACTGGCTGCATCCAACCGGCCGTGGCACCTGCAAGCCTGCGCTTCTCCTCCTCACGTCTAGTGCTGATGATGTACAGTGATTATTTTTATCACTGAATGTTTAAACCTGAGACAAACGACCATGCAAAACATGCTTTTCTGCTGTTGTGAATGAATGGATAAGGCTCTAACGCAGGTAATGGGGTGCCTGCTTGTGAGTGATAATGGATTATTTTTGTTCTGGAACCTCATCAAGAACCAAGACCGCATATGTTTTTAAAATGTGAGGGGCCCAACACCAATCCCTGCGGTACCCCACCTCAAACAGACAAAAAACCAGCAGAAGACCACCACCTTGCGGCACTTCACTATTCGGGACTGAAATGCAAATTACCTCCTTTCAAAGTCTAAGGGATGATGTTTAATTAATTCAGTGGATTTAAAGCTGGAAAGATCAAATACAGGCTAAATTAACACGTGTGAATGTATAAGGAGGTAACGTGGTGGAAAATGACTGAACTTGCTGCAAAATTAATAACATAATTCACTCAAAAATAAACACTCTGTTGTTATTTAATCACCCTCTTGTCGTTCCAAACGGGTGACATTCTTTCTTTTGCAGATCATAAAAGAATACATTCTAAAGAACGCTGGGGTCAACCAAAGATTTTTCAAAACATCTTCTTTTAACAACCTTATTTTTAACGTATAAGAGCGGGCCATTTGTTACTTGAATGTGCGAGGCTTCCTGTGTCATTTGCTTCCAGTTATTTTATCTGTTCAGAAACGTAAAAAAAAAAAGTCCGCTATGCTGCTTGATCTTATAATGTGGTATTATTTTACTAACAATAAATGTATATATTTTTAAATTTATTATCATAATCATAAACACATTGTTTGTAGCGCAAATAGTTTTGCCGTTCAATGCACTGTTATTCTTCTAGTTATTTTCTATAGCGGCTAAAGAATCGTAAGTTTCGCACATTCACAGAAAACAGCTAAACTTCCGCGTCGCACAATATGATGGCTAAAGAAAGTCACATAAGTTTCGAACCACATGAAGGTAAATCATAATAGAATTTTCATTTTATAAACTACTAAGATGATAGTGTATTATTAATTTAAAATGTATTTAAAAAGGAAACAAATGAGAAAGTCGATTTATTTATTTTAATATTAATTATAAGTTATTTCTGAAAGCAAATTCTTCATGTGAGAACATATAGCTATATAGTGACCATACAGCAAAAGGTAAAGTTACTCACCTTACCAGCAAACTTTATTTTCTGGGGTCTATTTCAAGCCAGCATGACGTCGCTAAAGCTTCTATTCGATCTGGAAGAGAGCATCACTTCTATTAATCCCCTTTTTACCATGGCAACCGAAGAATCTCAGCAGCGCGCCATTGCTTTCGCGCACAACCGCGGCTTCATTTTACCGCTCGTTTTCACGCCAAAGTTTAAAACGCAAAACGGCGCGGATCGCCGATGGATATCTCGTGTGTAACACCTATAGTAGCCTAACCGTGATCATCGTATGAGCGGGCACGAGTGGATAAAGCGGTGGCTGCTTTACAGGATGGGGCTTTTTAGCCAAAGTGGCTTTGGGCTTCGCGCGGGATTAATGTGCCCGCCAACTGCGCGCGGGATTAACGACCATTAAAAGGGCAAAACCACTCCAGCAGCTTCCTGTGATGTTTACCATAATACGGATAGCCTTCCTCGTAAATCTCACAATATAGGCTATCTCTCTAAATTTAACATTACTCACTTAAAGTCGTAATTTTTACCCTCTCGTTTTCGCCCCTACTTTACTGAGAAGACCATGAACTAGTCTAGACTGGTTTATGCGCGTCAGGGCAGGTTTAGCATCGCTATTCTTGGGAAGTGACCAACTACTGGTCTTTTCAGCAGAAAAAAAATTCAACCAAACCAGGTAATCTTCTTAATCTCACAATTTCCCCTAGCATTTCTCTTAAATGTCTGACTGAGGTGGCGTTTAGTGAGCCCACCACAAGATGGATTACAGTAGAAAATCTGCTTCCATATTCATATGCAAACATCTAAAAAGAATAAACAATATGCTGAACATTAAGCCTACGCTAAACCCAACCAGCTTTCAGATCTTCCCCAACAAAAGGAAACACATACTGCAAGCTATATGATGCTGTGAGGGCTGATATAACACATATTTGATTGTTTTCATAGCCTATATATTATACATTATACATTGTGGAGCTGTCAGAAGGAATATAGCTCAGTAACAAGGTCAAAAGTTTTACTGCAAATATCTATCTATCTATCTATCTATCTTCCAAACAAAAATCCCAATATAGCTCTTAGGTAAACAAATGAACACAATAAAACACTCTGGAATACAAAGGTTTACTAATTTTAGCAGAAAGGTCAAACTGTGCTCTCAGGACAAGAGTGTGCTCCATAATTGTCAGATTGCAGCAGGTTGTCACATGCATTTTAGAATACATACAATTATTAATTACATTGTTTGTTGGCCAAAACAATGGTTTGATATGCTATCATTTCATGAACCATTTTATGTTGTATATTTACTGTTAAATTTCACTAAAAAGGACATTAAACAGCCTATAATATGCCTTTTTATATTGATAGTAAACCCAAAATGACAATTTGCTAAAAATGTTTTCACCCTCAGGACATCCAATATGTAGATGAGTTTGTTTCTTCATCAGATTTGGAGAAATGTAGCATCGCATCACTTGCTCACCAATGGATCCTCTGCAGTGAATGGGTGCCGTCAGAATGAGAGTCCAAACAGCTGATAAAA
>JAFVLL020038578.1:0-11781 GCA_021397915.2 Tor tambroides | reverse complement strand
TACTTTAAAGTATAATTTATTTCTGTGATGCAAAGCTGAATTTCCATCAGCCATTACTCCAGTCTAAAGTGTCACATGATCCTTCAGAAATCATTATAATAATTATAATTATTATTATTATTATTAGGCGGCCTATTATTATTGGGCTATTATTATCAAATTGCCCAGCTATTTCACCTCAGCGCCGCACTTCACACACACGCGCGCGCGCAAATGAGGATTAGGTTTCTCCTCCTTTGAAATGTTTCAAAAATGGACTCTAAAACTAAGCCCACATCAAAATTGAACTGCAGGGTAATAAACCTTTATTTACAAATTATGTCAAGAAACAGTGCTAAAAGACACATCTTTTACACATCTTTTCTTGAACAGCTATGAATGAACATGACGAAACTGCATCGTCACCAGCATTTCGTTTTCTTTACAGCACATTAACAAAAAACATTGATGCTTATTCTTCATCATCGTTATTATATAAAAAATATGCAGTTAATAAGTTATCAGTCTAAAACAGGGCTCGTCATGGGGCGCGCGGTCCGGAGAGCTGTATCCGTTTAATTTAACTTTACTCCAAAAATATGAACTTAACTGAAAATACTTTCATCTTCATTTATGTCCAATATTTAGTGTTAAACTATTGGTCTTTAAAATAAATCTACTTTTGATTTTCACCTTGACTGATTTTTAGACTGATAACTTCCGCACCGATGCGGCAAACGTGTATCACAGTAGGACGCGCAGCGATGTATGACTGCTGTATCCGAATAACTACATGAATTAGCCGTTTTAAATATTTTTATATTTAACATGTTAGTTTTTCAGTATGTTTGAAAGTATATTATTTCGGTTATTGGTGCTTCCAGGCTCTCTCTCTCACGCACACGCGGTTTAAAATCATCAAATAGTTATGAAATAGCCTATGACAAGTACAGAGACTATCTCTTGCCCCCACCCACCTATGAACGATAATATCGTGTATCGCGATCTCACAGGCTGGCGATATGACGATATGAAAAATGACCATATCGCCCAACACTAATACTACCAGTCCAAAACTACTCATTTTTATTTTTAACATTGATAAGTGAATGATAAATTCTACAAATTCGGTGAATGTGTAATGTATTAAAATACATAATATAAAAAATTAAGACATAGAGAAAAATAATAGTTTAATTAAGAAAAAAATAATAATACTTTTCCATGCTTGCTTTTTTCTTTTCTTTTTCTTTTTTTTTGTAAATAAAGTAGGATACATATGTTTGGCTGTATTGTCAATCAGTTAGTGCAAACATTTCTAACTTTGATACACTGTTACTTCGTATAATGGACATGCATGTCTGTGTGCTTTGCAGGTGTGAAGATCATCTTCCGTGTGGGTCTGGTGCTGCTGAAGTGCATGCTGGGATCTCAGGAGAAACTGAAAGCGTGTCAGGGCCAGTATGAGACCATGGAGCTGCTCAGGTCTATTGAGCCACGATACATGCAGGAGGCTTTCCTAGTACAAGAGGTATTACACACATACACTTATGTGCTGTGCTTCAGTTTCAGTTTAAAACATTTTTAAACATGGATTAGTAATGACAAATATCCTTATTTATTTCCTTACACTATATGCTGAATAACAGTGTACCACTGGTATTGTTTCTAATTGTGTGTTGCATGCTGTTTCACATACTAATTAATAGAAATAATAGTCCATATACATTATACGGGCACGTCGTGGGGCAGTCATGGCCTAATGGTTAGAGATTCGGACTTGTAACCCAAAGGTCGCAGGTTCGAGTCTCAGGTCTGGCAGGGATTGTAGGTGGTGGGGAGTGAATGTTCAGCGCTCTCTCCACCTTCAATACCACGACTGAGGTGAGACCCTTGAGCAAGGCACCGAACCCCCAACTGCTCCCCGGGCGCCGCAGCACTGGCTGCCCACTGCTCCGGGTGTGTGTTCACGGTGTGTGTGCACTTGGATGGGATAAATGCAGAGCACAAATTCTGAGTATGGGTCACCATACTTGGCCACAAAGTATCCAAAGTTTCCTTTCCTTTCCATTATATATTGCCTAGTGTGTAGTCAGCAGTAGCCAAACATAGCCTGTGTCTCCCCCTTCTGGTTGCTTTTTGCACATGCATGCCTTAATCAGTACAGTTTGATTTGCCATGGAAAAATCCTCAATTGAAGTTAATTAAATATACTTTATTATTGTTACTGACCATTAAAAAAAACATTTCAGGTCATTGAGTTGGCCGTGTCTGAGCGAGACATAGAGAAGGAGCATCTCTCTCAGCTCCGGCGCTGGAAGGAGTCCCACGGAGAGCTGCATTGTAAATCCCCTCCCAGAATGCACGGCGCCAAAGCCATCATGGCCGCTGAGCCACCCAGTCGGCAGGACCTCAAACAAAACCCCACAATCATCGTCGAAGTACCGCAAACCACTGAAAGCAAGACTGAGAAAGGGAAAAAAACTAAAAAGACCAAAACAGAGAAAGTAAAAGACACGAAAAACACCTCACCACCTCCTAATCCGTACCCGCTACCTAGCAACCCACCATTACCGACTGACAACCTCTTGCCCAGCGAATCGCAGCACCTACAGGAAGACACGCCCCTGCAGGGCTCTAATCAGAGTCTCAGCAGCGCCGAACATGACACCTACCTGTAAAGTGCTGGAAGAGGGACGCCAGTGCTGACCGCTGAATGTTTACTGTGCAGAAAGATCTGCCTCCCCTCTCTCAGGATTTGGCATCAAAGGGGAGATCACATGACACGACTGGACCAAAACATATATACTTGTCACAATCACATAGGAGACTATGGATGAAACTACATCATGAGGTTTTCAACTGTTTACATGATTTTATGCATATTTGTATGTGCATGTTTGGAAATGAAATGAAGGACAGATAGCCAAAACCAACTCTCAGATCTCCAAATGAAGCGTTTATGAGCTGAGCTGGATGCAGATGTTCTCACGCTGTTTAAACTAGTTAGCGAGTGCAGAAGACATACTGTAGTGGGATGCAAGTGCATTTCCTCCATCTGCCTCAGGAGACTACATTTGTCTGTTTTTGTACTTTAAATAAAAAAGTATTTATGCCTAAATTTAAGATGTTTTTGAATTGCATATAAAATGTCCATCCATTTGGATTGCACAGTTTTAAAACTAACCAAATAATAAATATTTGTTGTGCATATATGCGTATTTGTCAGTCATACATAAATGAAATGGGTCAGATTACTGTAATAGTACTACATTGAATTTTATATATATATATATATATATATTTTTTGAAGTGAATAGTTAATGAAAAAAAAAGAAAATAATCACCCTTGTCTTGTTCCAAAACCTTTATGTTTTTAGTGGAACCAAAAAGCAGCAATTTTGAAGAATCTTTCCACTGCACACTTCCATGGAGACCCATCTTTCAGTCTTCAAAAAGCGTTAAAATGCTGTTTAGGTATTTATAGATGATTTTGCATCTGAATGGCAGCAAATATTTTTATGGGATGAATTCAGTCCTGGTCTTGACAACTAAGGGTCACTATTGAGCTATTTTTAAATCCAAGATTTAATTGCATTTCACCTTTTTGAGCACTAGAGGGGGCCAAGATAAATCCCAGAGTCCTGCATTATCACAGACCAAATATTTCTGTTCTGTCAGATCTTCATTTCAGACTTCATGCTCTCTGACGTCATTGAAAACATTAAATATATATATTTATCTTAGTGCCAAAATGAACATGTATAAAACGCATAGATTTTAATTTTAATCAATCCTTTGAATGGGAGAAATATTTAAGAGTTCTCTGTTCAGACCGGGTTTGCTCCTCCGTCATGACAGATTCTATGTACATTCCATGTGTTTTTAAATTCTCGTCATCATTTCTGTTGTAGTCCAGTGTGATCTTGAGTCTTGTGTATATGTGTGCAGGACAGTGATCTACATGACTTTGACTGTCAAATTTTTGACCAAGAGATTGTTTTGCACATTTCTGTCTTGATTTACTAAAACTGAAGGGTTGCTATAGGGCACAATCCTCTGACCTTTTGTAGGGTGCAGAAAATTATATTTTTAAGTATCTATGGATTTATTTTCTCTGATGTAAATAGCATAGCCTAGACAATTTGAACACTGAGACTTTTTATTTCTCTTCTTGCTACGGCTTCTTGTAAGATATGTAAATTCATAAGCATTTATGGACAGATTTGCTATGTATGCACTCACGGATCGAGCTGTGTACATATTTTTCTTTGGGAGGAAGTGATCATTTGTGAGCTCATATCACATTATTTCACTGAACTGACACTGTTTGCCGAATATTTCACTTTGAGGAACCACAAACAGATACTTAGTATGCATGCTTGATCTCTATTTGATTGCTGAATTTCATGCTCTTATGATTCAGGGGTCATATTTATCAAGCTTTTAAGAAGTAGATTCAGTTCTATTACATGCATTGAGGTTGAGAAGGTATATTTGTATAGATTTAATCCCTCAAAAAGCTGTAATAAAGCTATATTACATTTTTAATGTGGGAAGTCAAAAATCTTCTCAATCACATGATTGATGGAGTGGTTCAAAGATTTACTTCTTGAAAGAACGTTGCAGTGCAATTTGGGAGAATTCGAGTTTTGAATTCATTTTAATACAGGCTGTGTGCCAAAACATGTCAGTTTAATAAGAAATGAAGATACTTTAGATTTTATTTTCTTGCAGGCTTTCTTATTCACACTCAATTTGTTACATCCTCCTGTATGCAAATGAAATTTTGAGCCAAAAACACTGAAAAAGGTTTTTCATGAAAAATAAATTTGATACTCTCAGATTCTGGTGTTTGTGAATGATTCTTTGCGGCTGTCATTACTGAGTCAAGCATGGTCCGGAGGGAAGGCTGAGATGGAATGAGGGATGAGGAGAGGTGAAAGAGGCTACTGTGGCCGTGTGGACGGGACACCTGTTGCCCTCGAGATTAGCATGTCAAAGGTGCTGGCGTGCTCCTCATCGCTCCTCAGCGTTTCCCAGAGCCCCTCCTGTCAGCGGATGTACCCAAGTCATACAAATGCATTAGTCAAACCTCAAATGAAGCTGATAATTAGGCTCTAATTCAGTCTAAAAACATGTTTTTCTAATTCTCTAATGGCGAGTATAACTGTTTATAACTTAAATGCTCAAATTTCCAGTTGTATTAGCTGTACAAAAACTGGCATTTTTTAAATCATATGAATTGATTATCATTATAAATCAAAAGAGATTGGTTGCTATACACTGAGTTAAATCTAGACTGGAGAAGGTCTAGCAAAAAACAAAACAAAAAAACAATCATCCAAGATCAATAGCAAAAATATTGGTTAATGAAGTGAGATTAAATCCATAAAGCATATTTGTTTGTATTATTTAAATGCTGCAGGTCAGAATAAGGCTAAGTGTTTATATTTCCCTGTGTTTTAATTCATTTTGAAGAAAACTGAATGTGTTTTGTGTGACTGAGATGAATAAAGAGCATCTTTTGGAGACATCAGCATCTGCCTGGAGTCTATATTTAAAGGCTTAGTTCACCCCCAAAATGAAAATTCTATCATTAATTACTCACCCTCATGTCGTTCCAAACCCATAAGACCTTCGTTCATCTTCGGAACACAAATTAAGATATTTTTGATGAAATGTGAGAGCTCTCTGACCCTCCCATAGACAGCAATGCAAATGTAATGTTCCCAGGTCCAGAAACATAGTAAGGACATCGGTAAAGCAGTCCATGTGATATCAGTGGCTCAACTTCAACTTTGCGAAGCTACAAGAAGCTATGCTTCTTTGTGCGCAAAGAAAGCAAAAATAATGACTTTATTCAGCAATTCTTCTCCCCCAAGTTACCGTCTTCCGCCATTTTAGAGAGTATCACAACGCATACGCACGCTTTCCCCTAAGCGCAAACAACGCTGATTACATTCATGCGCGTGCTTTCCCCCGAACGTAAACAACGCTGATTACGTCAAATATGTTCTTGGGTACTCTCCAAAATGCCAGATGTAGTAACTTGGGGAGAGAAGAATTGTTGAATAAATTAGCTATATTATTTTTGTTTTCTTTGCACACAAAAAGTATTCTCGTAGCTTCACAAAACTGAAGTTGCGCCACTGATGTCACATAGGCTGCGTTTACACTGCAGGTCTTGATGCTCAATTCCGATTTGTTGCCTATATCCGATTTTTTTGGCTGTCCGTTTACACGTTCTTTCAATTGTGACCCATATCCGATTCATGTGTTTACACTTGCCATACCATCTGAAACATCGCGCATGCGTTGTTGTCATTTAGCGCCTCCACACGTGCTTCCTCCCGAGAATAATGTGATCTGTGCTGACAAAACGAGTCGACCAAATTAGAAAAATGAGTTATTTTTATTTTCACATTCTCCATTAAAAGACTTTCAAAATGATGTATGATTTTTTTTGGAATCGGACAAAAAATGACTGCTACACCCGTTTAAAGTCGATATAGAGTCAGCAAGCTTGATTATGAGAAAGATTAAAGTTTTCCTCCAGTTATTTTCTTATTAATTAGGCTACTATATTAATAATCACAATATAGCTGTTTTTTTTTAAATTTTATCTTTCCTGTTATAAATAAGAACAGATGCAAAAAAAAGTATAGGAACAAATACATTAACCATTGCATTGCAAATACATAACCAAATGCATTACCTTTGTCCTTTTACATCTAAACAAAAGCATTCATATAGCCTACGAAAAACAAATTATCAAATGTAAAAATCACTTCAGTGTGTTCGTTTCAAATAAATTGATTATTAAAGCTACAAAAGCAGTTCAATGAAGTGCTACGAGTGATTCCCTCTTTTCTTTTATTGATAGATAACATTGAGACAGACGGCCTACTGTAATGCACGAATCATATAAAGTTACACATCAGATGTTTTCCCCCATCAGTTCCCCAAGCGTTCGCTTAAGACAGAACAGATTATGTTTGCGGGAATACTGAAATACTGTAATTCTGTGTATTTATCGGGATCGCGCGCCGTCAGAAGCGCCATTATGCGTGCTCTTCAGATGACAGTCAGCACGAGAAGCGAGCGGAGAAAAGGTAATCCTCTCAGAAAATATACAATTAAAGATACTTTTAGATGTTTAATTACTATTTGGAGCATTGGGACAACTAAACGAGAGTTTAATGAACTAATTTTTGTGAAAACCTCAAATTCGACTAAAATCGAAATTTTTCAATATATAGGCTATATATATATATATATATATATATATATATATATTTTTTTTTTGCCTGTAGCTCAAAATAGCCCGTGCGCATTTACACTCATTTTGCCAGCATGGGTCCCATATAACGTCATTAAACTGCGGAGAAGTACCAAATTGTCAAGTTTTAATGACGTACAGAACGCGATGCCTCAGAAAATCCAATCTGCCTGTTTACATGACAGTCGCATTGGCACATATCCGATTTATATCCGATTTATTTCCACATATGAATGAGGCCTGAATCCGATCTCGCTATATCCGAATGCATGCGTTTTTTTCCTGTTTACACTGTCATAGAACAGATCCAATCTGTGTCACATATGAGCAAAAAATCGGAATTGGGTCACATTTAACTGACAGTGTAAACGGGGCCATAGACTGTTTTACCAATGTCCTTACTACGTTTCTGGACCTGGGAACATTACAGTTGCGTTGCTGTCTATGACAGGGTCAGAGAGCTCTCACATTTCATCAAAAATATCTTAATTTGTGTTCCGAAGATGAAAGAAGGTCTAACGGGTTTGGAACGACATGAGGGTGAGTAATTAATGACAGAATTTTCATTTTTGGGTGAACTATCCCTTTAAGCAACACATGCCTTTTACTATACAAATATAATCCAAATGTATCGTTGAGCTCAACTTTTTACAAATATTTGTTCTTATCTTGAAAGAAAACTGTATGTAAACACATAATGCATAAATAAAACACTAAAGTATTTGCTGTTATTTTAATCATTTGACATTCCTTGGTCTCTATTTTGTGGGGTTTTGTTTCACAATCGACAGACATGAAATACACGACACTTTGAGACATTCCTTTGGAAATCAATCTGGGGACTTGAGAATGGGGGAAAGCTCATAAACCATACCGTAGGAAACGCTGTGATTATTTATGAGTGCTTAAGATAAAAATCCCCTCTCCTGCATGAGGTGTAGCGGATGTCAGATCGTACGGAACGACTGTGTGGATTTTCCATTTCTTCCTCCTTTTGTACTCCTTACTTTTTCATTTTTTGTTCCTCTTTTCTCCTCTGTTCAGTCATTGGCACTCATTTCCTGTTATGCTTACTGGCATTTTAAAGAAACCATCTTGTCAAAAGATTACTTCACTAAAAAAAAAAATCTGTTATTTATTTCTGGCATGGAGGGCATAAAATCTGAGACAGGTGACCCGGACATCACCTGCTCAAACCTGCAATACCCAGACATGAGGCGGCCGCACAGCCATGGAGGAAAAACATGACAGCTGTGATTTACATCAGTGTCACAAAATTTGAAATGGATAATGACCAGATGGACGTCCTAAGTTTTGTTTAGTTTTTAAGCTGTGTTGTTTTGTTTATTTGCAGATGATCTCATAGTAGACATATGCATATGCGCCTGAAGGATTAATGAGTTACAACAGTCCTCAAAAGCACTTTAGTCAGGGTCATTGAAAGCTATTTGTATCATTTTTAAACCATTCACACTGAGACATGTTATCAGAATGACTAGCATTTTATAAGCCACAAGACAGCTCCCATGCTGTATATATGTATTTTACATGATATTTCAGAGCAGTGACAGCGATGTGTCATGCTGGACTCTAAACAGGGAACTGCTGCTGAAGAGCTTTTTGAGCTTGTTCAGGTGTGTTTGATCAGGGTTAAATTTAAACTCTGCAGGATCCTGGAGCTCAAAGGCCAGAGTTCAGAACACCTTGAAATGACAAACTATCAACTATTTGGAACAGCATCTTTTGTTCTATTATGTATCTTTGTTCTATTTATTTATTTGTGCTATTTGCGCGATTTCCATCTCTCTCATAATACTCTACATAATGCAGTGAGCTTTTAATACAGTAATACAATAAGCCTTCAATAAAGCAACTCAGCGTTTCTTTGTTACTAGTTCTAAAGTGACATTTTCGAATTAGTAATGGAGGCTTGGGCTCAAACTGTCAACTTTAGATTTGAATCTGTGGTGGAAGGAAGTAGTTCTGCACAAAAGAGGGCTTTTAAAGACACTCCGTTGTTGTTTCCTATGTATTTACACAATCATGCCATCAAACTGTTGTATAAATACATTATCACACTCATAGTTGTGAGATATGGCTGTATATTGGCACACTGTGATTACCTACAGCTGAACATAATATATATATTATAGACATACTCTCTGTGTGTGTGTGTGTGTGTGTGTGTGTGTGTGTAATTCACAATATTACTGTTTTTACTTTGTTTTTGCTAGGTGAGCATTAGTCTTGGCCTCAGACGTAACGCCCACTGAACTTTGGCTAAACGTCTGATGCATATGGCACACAAAAATGGAAACACTTCAGGAGTTTCAAAAGTCGTCGTTGGATTGGTTGAATTATACAGGATTTCTGGGAGACGTGTGTGTCGCGTTCTTTAACGTTCCGCCTGGAAACAAAGATGCCGTGACGCCAAACCCCCTCACGAAAGAAGAAAGCCGTCGTGTTTACAACTGTGACGACGAGCGCTTATCAGGATCAACTAAACTCTGGATTTTCAAAAGTATGTGAAATATTTAAAGTTCGCGGCATAGAATTTTACACACTGGTCTGTTAGGCCCCGATCACACCGAACGCGATTTTTAGTTCTGAAAACACGAAGCGCACCGCACTGCTTTTTTGTGGTGACATTTCCACGGCCCGAAACGTGACACTGAACGAAACGAACTGTGATTGGTTGTTTGACATGTCGGTCAAACGGCCCCATGGGCGGGCCTTGGCCAATGAAAGCTGCCATGGATTCCAGACCTTCAGCCGTCTGTCTAGGTGAGCATTAGAGATTTACTATGCTCTTTTTAACAGCATAAATATTTTAGAAATTTTTGAATATATATTATTTTGTTAGTCATAATTCAGTTATATTTTGCTGAAAAGCCTGAAGTAGATTATTTAATAGTACACTCTTATTGGGGCATGTTGTCACAAAATGTCAGAGTACACATTTAATGAACTGTTGTTGTTCTTGTTTTTTTTTCTCCAGGTCAGGACAGTAACTGTGGAAATGATTATATGGTAAAGACTTTTGTGTCCATATAGAAACACAAAGTAAACCCAGATCAATATTCAGAAGAGTCAAAATGTGACAGTCAGCCCCCATTATTCCTTTACATATACATTTTAACACAATCTTTCCATTTAAATAAAACAAGACTAAAGAAAATGTCTTTCCTCTCCATTATTATTCTGTGCTTATAATACCATAAAGATGCAATCATTATAATCCATTTAACAGTGGAAAGTAAAGTTGATTCATGTTTGTTTAAATGCAGCATTCACTTTGCTCTCTTCATCTGTACTGTATCGCTGAGTTTGTGTGTACGATGTGTAACAATGTTTGTTAGTCCAGATGATGGCCGTTGGCATGGACACATCCAGTAGTCCGTGTGGGTCAGGAAGTTGGTTCTGTCAGGTCAGGGTCAGAGGTCAAACAGATGCTTTTACTGTGGACAGAGGGCAGGAAGAGGAATTCAGCTGTTTACTCCAGCTACAGGATGACTCAGGGATCAACAACCCGCTTGGTCGACTTCACTGCTAACTGTTTATTATTTACAGCTCTACATGCATGTCTTTGGGTGCGTGCCTGCAGACTTTATAATTTTGTTTGTTGAAATAATGCGTTAGTTTAGTCTCTGCAGGAGGTTGTGCCAAATTTGATCTGTGTCAGTGGAGAAATGGTATATTTTTGGCCTAGTTTGACCTGAGTGGTCTTGCTGTCACAGTTCCCTTAACTGAATTAGTTGTGGCAAGAATAGCATAGATGTAAACAATTGTGAAATTTAAACATATTTAGTGACCATTAGTGTGGTGTCTGCTCTCCGTGAGAATATTTTAGCATTGCCTGTAGTAGCAGCTGGAGCTGTGCTGACTGCTACACATGGGTCATTTAATGCATTTTTATTGCAATTTTAATTTCCAAATTAGTTTTAGTAAGTAAATGTATTAAGTCATGCTTTTATGCTGTCTTACACAACCATTCTTTGCTCCCAAAAAACCTCCAAATCTTCAGCTAAATGAGAGGGCATGCAGTGGGACTCTTTCCAGCCATTTGAGCGTGTTAAAGGAGTGTGTTTAGTGTTTATTTGAGGAATGTTTTTTGCTTTTATCTCTATTTGATCTGGACATTCTTCCTGCCATTGTTGCTTCATGTCCCTACCGTCTCCTATCTTCCCGTCCCTGAAACCCTCTCTCCTTAGTGAGGAAGCCATGGATGCAGATACAGGATACACACACACACACACACACACACACACACACACACACACACACTCTCTCTCTCTCTCTCATTAGTGGGGCTGATTTGGGTGATTGTGGCAAAACATGGAGTTTAAATGGGTATAAAAGCCTATAGAATGGGTAAAAGCTTAGAAACACCCAGATAACACATGTACGTCTGCAAGATGCCTGTTGAAGATCTCTTGATCTGGAAAGCATCTGCTGTCTACAAACGTCTGACAGATGTCTTTCAGATGTCAGTTTTACATACATTCTAAATCATAAACATC
>JAFVLL020038577.1:0-10132 GCA_021397915.2 Tor tambroides | reverse complement strand
TTTGACATCTCGCGTGGTTCTGTGTGATTTGGACAACTTCAAGTTACGCCCCCTGCTACAAGTTACGCCCCCTTCAAGTTACGCCCCTCTCTTGCAGTCCGCAGACAGACCCCTCTCTCGCTGGATGATGTGCTGTTTATCTAGTATTAACAGCTACTGTTGGCCGATTTTACCGAAAGAGGGCAGTATGGTCCACTCTCAGATAGGTGCGCTCTCTATATCTCTCTTTGGTTGACTTTGAACTGTAGCACAGATAAGTACCACTGGTGATTAAAAACCACAAATCATGATTAGTTATAGCTGTAATTGCTACAGATGCTATCATTCCCCCTCTTTCATTATTATGCAAACCTTTGTTTGTTTGTATCAGATGATTACCACAGGGACCTCTAAATTAATTTGATTGGTAAAGTCTTTAAGCTCACGCCTCCAGTCGTCAGGCAGGGGTTTTGTTCCTGTACGATCAAAAATCTGAAAATCAGAGTGAATGAATAGTGTTCTCTATTGAAAAAATAAAAATAATAAAAAAATTAAAAAAATCATCATCATCATCATCATCATAATACAAAACATTAGTTTCAGCATTTGAAATCAGGTTTAGAAATTATAGTAGTAGGCTATACCTTTTATTTTTCTTACAGAGGTTTTTACAGCAATTATTTATCATTAATAATAATAATAAGAAGAATTATCATTATTATTATTATTATTGTTGTTGTTGTTGTTAATATTATTAGGCTATAAATAATAAACTTTCAAAAACATTTGATAATAATATGAATAGTTTTATTTATAAATGTGCCTAATAATAATAATAATAAACATTGGGTTCAGCATTTGAAATCAGGTTTAGAAATTATAGTAGTAGGCTATACCTTAAAGATTTTTTTTCTTACAGGGGTTTTTACAGCAATTATTTATCATTAATTTATAAGAAGAAGAAAAAGGACTATCATAATTATTATTTATAGCTGTAAAACAGCTATTATATCCATAATTATTATATCAATATACTACTACTATACTGCTGCTGCTACTACTAATAATAATAATAATTATTATTATTGTTGTTGTTGTTGTTGTTGTTAATATTATTATTATAAATAATAAACTTGCAAAAAAAACCATTTCAGTACAGTATATAATATAAACAATACTAGTTATAATAAATAGCATAAAATCATTATCAACATTTGATAATAATATACATATTTCTGGTTTTATTTCATTTAATATTAATAAAAAACGAAACTGACATGAATTGCATTCATACCGTACAGCTAAGTGTCATGCGCGTTCTACTTTGGAACTGTTTTTCAGAGCGGTCTTACACACACGGTCTGCTTTTAATGTAACACTCATGCAAGTCTTAATCAAGATATCTTAACATATCGTTACGCTCATATTTTAGTATGATTTAATGCACTTGGCTACACTAGAAAAATTATTTAAACTCCTCCTCATCAGCTACTCGGTAAATATAGACAGCTCTTTGCCCCAGAGCTAATTGGAAGACTGCGAGGTATGAAGATACTGTAGACTAACGTGTGTCAGAATCTAGTGAGCTGCCTACCTAGACAGTACTGAACTTTCTGAACCAAGGTTGTGACTCCCAGTGAGCTGACTGCCAGGTTTAAGTGCTGAAGTACTCTCTCTATTTAACTTAGCTGCGAGAAAGTTCATAAGGAACGATCAGAAAGAAAGTGGCTTTTGAGTGACAGAGAAGCGTATTGTCTCGCACACTTCAATATATTTATACACAGATAAGATTACAATAGCTTTCAGTCGAGCCCAAACAAAAAGCTGTCTTAAACTTTCATCAGGCGACTTGTTTTTTGCCTATAGAGGAGTTCTGTCTTAAAATAGTTTCCCAATCCGTGTAAAATGCCAATTTTATCAATTTTACCAATTTTATCATAATATAAATAATATCATAATATATAATATAACGTGCGTGTGGACATCGTATTGCATTTACGAAAGATGATGAGGTATATGAATGAAATTGCTCTATTCCCCAGAGCTGCGTCCTTGATTGAGTGTCATGCAGCCTTGGCCATGGACCAGGTCACATTTAGAAGTGACACTGTTCTATCTGATGTGCATCTGCTGTTACCAAACGCTTGCCATCTCATGAAGAGACTTAACAGGGTAGGACAGCCAGGTAAGGAGAGCTGGCAGACACCTGTGTCTTATTGCGAGTGTTTGGAATGAATTCTAACTACTTACTGCAGGAGAGTTATTAAGCAAGGATGCATTAAATTTGACATTGTTACTAGAAAAAATTCTATTTCATATAAATGCTAATTGTCAATATTGGTAATAAGAAATGTTCCTTGAGCAGCAAATCAGCATATTAGAATAATATTTGAAGGATCATGTGACACTGAAGACTGAAAATTCAGCTTTGCCATCACAGGAATAAATTTGAACATTTTGGCACAATTTGAACAATTCATGGATTCTCTCCACAGTATACATATTATATATTGCACTTATGATTTTAGGTGTACAGTCAAACCAAAATTTATTCAGACACTTTCAAAATTTCTCACATTATCACAGTTTATTTGCTATAGTTTAGAAAATGGTAATAAAATATGACAAACTCAAGAGTTAAACGGTGTCAGAAAAAATTCATCTTGATAATAAACTTTGATAGAAAGGTATGTAACAAAACATGGTCAGGTCAAAGTGTCAAATCTTATTTTTATCATATTTATTACCCAAATGTTTATCAGTTTTATTGGTAGTCCACTATATGAAGAATTTTTGGGTAATATGTCACAGTTTACTTTATTTTACTATCCTCACTTACATAATTGAACTATAGTGTCCTGCACCCACTAGTAAAAAAATATTAAAAATTATATCTGGTGTCTGAATCATTTTTAGTTTGACTGTATGTTAGTATACTATTCTGAACATAGCTATTGTATACACAATTATGTTTCTTTTTTCTTTCTTGCTATATGTATTTTTTTCTATTACTCGACACTTATTTCTGGCAAGTTTACAAATGACAATTTCATGGCAGTGCTCTGTATTACACATTTGAGAGTTTGTCATTAGCAGCTGTAACCCTTTTTTTGTGTTAACAGCCTTGGTCCTTGTCTGTTCGATTTCCATGTGTGCCTTAAGCACTTTTAAAATGACTGCCAACCATTCCCTGTATACACAGGTTTGACCTTTAGAAGGCTATTAGCCTGTAAATTTAAATGACCAGAAGGCAGTGATTTCAGATTTATTTATACTCGGCTATATATATATAGGCCTATATATAAAGTGTAGGATTTTTTTTATGTGGGCAAATTGAACAGTAAACACAGCAATTTCTACCAATGTTATGGCACAGTTTTTTTTTTCCTCTCTCTCTGCTGTGTTCCGGGTCTATAATGCCCAGACTCACAACATTTATCACCGCAAGGTCCTGGTCTAAATACATGGTAAACAATGCTGAGTTGCCTATTCTGGCCCTTAAACCCCTGATGTGACCGTGAGTGCAGTTGCATAGCCTGTGATTCATTATCCCCACCAGAGCAGCCAGGCTCAAATGAAGCTGAAATTATACCATACACGACCTATCACTATTCTTAGAAAAACAAAAAGAGCCTGATTTTGAACGCCTTAGATGAAGTGACCTTTACAACGCTAGACTGGAGCTGACACTATAAAACTCAGCCTTATGGTTCTGCTCTTGAATAATAAGATGCATGCTGTGCAGACTCCATCAGCCAGAAATCACAATTTGAAACTTTTGACGAAAAGTTCTGTGCCTATACTTTTTCTGTCAATGGAAATTTTAAACACAGTCCATTGGTATTTAAAATCATCCAGGCTGATTTTTAAGCTTCAATTTCTCAGTCTTGCACTCATTGATCCAAGCCCTGTAGACCCCATATCTAGTATTTTTACACCTCTGTTGTCTCTCCATGCTTTTGTCGTCATATCCCATTCAAATCTCTGTTGTCCCAAATACCATTAGAGTATATTTTAAATGCAGCAGTCTTTGATTTAGTGTTGTACGACTGCAAGGTTGCAAACCCAAAAATGAGTTGCAAGTCAATTATAGGGAAAAACTATAAGCATGTCCATGCTAAATGCAGATAATAATATACTCATGCATACACTACCTTTCAAAACTCTGGGATCAGTGAGATATTTGATCTTTTTCAAATAAATTTATATTTTCATTCAGCAAGGGCGCATTGAATTGATCAAAAAATGTCAGTAAAGACATTCATGATGTTACATAAGATTTTTATTTTAAATAAATGCTCTTATCTGAACTTTGTATTTCTTAAAGAATCCTGAAAAAAGTATCATCGTTTCCACAAAAATATGAAGCAGCATAACTGTTTTCAACATGAATAGTAATAAGAGATGTTTCTTGAGCACCAAGAAGTATTAGATCAGCATATTAGAATAATTAGTGAAGTATCATGTGACACTGAATTCTGGAGTAATGACTGCTTTGCCATCACAGGAATAAATTACATTTAAATGTGTATTAAAATATAAAACAGTTCTTTTAAATTGTACTAATATTTCACAATATTACTGTTTTACTTGATTTTTGATCAAATAAATGCAGCCTTGTATTTAAAAAGCACTTAAGCAATCTTACTGACCCCAAACCTTTGAATAATAGTGTATATACAAAATAAACCTTGTTTATTTTGTTAAATGTGTCTTTCTAAGGGCCAAAAAGATGTCAGTTGTAAGAAATCTTGGCTAACATTATAGATGGACCTCAGGGGAAAAACGTTTCAAAAGTATAATTTACATTATTCTCTTAGGTAAAGCATAGAGGAAAAAAAGGTTAAATCAATACTTCTTGTCTGTAAAGAAATCCATCTAAATGATGTAAAGACTCTTTTCTTAGAAGCTTAATTGATGTTCCTGTCAAAGGCAGACTCATGCATGGTCATTATTAATAAAGAAAAGACAGAAATCACATATCTGCTTCGTGCTAAGAGCCGCTCTTATTCTGTCTGTCACAGCCAGAGTTCATTACTTCATCATAGCTGACTCAACATCTTACCATTGTAAGCCAGTTAAATCAGCCAGTTCACACCTTTGCATATTATCTGAAAATGGTTTTGCATATGTATGTCCAGTCTTCACTTCGAAGTTCAGGATTCTGTGGGATTGTGATGGAAAGGACTCAAGCGGTGAGTCTCCCGTCCCTGAGAGCGCTGATGCATCGAATGTTCCTCGGGATGAAGATGGAGACCTGGATGTGGTGAGGAGGCCCAGATACACCAGCTGTAACAGGGATGCAGTATGTCCCATTATCCTCAGTCAATCTGCAGCCACGCTGACCGACGACGAGGAGGAAGATTCTGAAGAGGAGGATGGTGCCCGTGACATCATTAAGATTGGTGAGGGCTGCATTAGAAATGTACGTGAATGAATGGATTTGTTCTGTCACATTGTATGGTTTTAAATGTGTTTTAAACAGAGCATACTATGGCGACACCTCTGGAGGATGTAGGGAAACAGGTGAGGACAGTGACGAAGGGTGATTATACAGTACATCTACTCTGCTACATTGTTCAAAGTTGTCGTTTGTTATTGCAGATCTGGCGTGGTGCTTTCCTATTGGCCGATTTCATCCTGGCACAAGCAAGCATGTTCAAAGGCGCCACTGTCCTTGAGCTTGGAGCTGGAACAGGACTGACCAGTATTGTCATGGCAATGGTGGCCAGAACGGTGTACTGCACAGGTGGTGATGTGATTGAGTGATTATTATTAGATTTAAAGTAATTTAAAGTAAAACGTGCCTTTGAAACTTTTTAAAACAAGCAAAAATAGAGAATAATACATCAGAGATAGTCCATGGTGATGATCCCCTTGCTGCTATAGATTTTCATGTATAAAATCTGTGATAGATAGATAGATAGATAGATAGATAGATAGAGATTTAAAAAATAAATAAACATTCAAAGTTTGGATTAAATTAATCCGTAACTTTTTTAATTAATTTTATTCAGCAAGGATAAATTAAATTGATCAATTGTGACAGACTTTTTTAATGTATCAAAAGATTTCTGTTTTAAGTAAATGCTGTTCTAATAAGATGTAATAATAATGATATATTAATGTTTCTTGTTGCATCATATTAGCATATTAGAATGATTTCTGAAGGTTCATGTGACACTGAAGACTGGAGTAATACTACTGAAAATTCAGCTTTGCCATCACATATTTATAATACATTTAAAAAAATATTCAAATAGAAAATGGCAATTTTAAATTGTAATAATTTTTCGCAATATTATTGTTTTTCTTGTATTTTTGATCAAATAAATGCAGCCTTGCTGAGCATAGGAGACTTCTTTCAAAAAATCTTCTCAACCCTGAACTTTTGAATGGTAGTGTATTTATTGTGATATATATAACAAAATCAATTGTTTAAAAATGACATAATTGTAAATGGTTAACACATTAAACTGTAGAGGTTTAAAAAAATATTTTGTAAAATATTTTTGCTTTCATGCCCATGAACATCTGAAAAATCCACCTGTGTCAAAGGATGCCTTTTGGAAATGGTGTGGATGCAGTGATTACTTTGTTTTTGTTTTTTTCCTTGATGATCGCCGACATTTCAACCATTTGCTTTTTTACTCTAAGTTTCTGTAATACAGCCATGTTTCTTTGGAAAGAAGGTCTTCTGTTAGAGCTTTGTTTTTCAGTATGACTGGATTGATGTTCTCAGACCATTGGAAGCAGATAGAGCCATCATTTTAAAGAGAGAGAAAAGATTTTGGAAAGGCAATAAAAGACAGCATTAACTTCAAAGCGCCTCTTCATAACGGTCCGAGGCCAAAGAAAAAATACACAGGCTTGTAGATATTACATCGAGATGTTATTCACAAGAGACTTTTGTTGTGCGCTGTATTATTGTGTTAATTCATAAATTGATGTTTGTGTCTGTGTCGGTGTATGTTAGCAGGTATGGACAAAAGCTGTTTCTGGAGTGTTTGAGAGAGAGAAACATTGATTTATAACTTCAGCGTTGAGTAGACTGGAGAGGCTAGTGGATTGATTGCTTTGTGCGGATGGTGTCACAATATTCATTAACACACTCCCTCCTGTGCTGGACCTTTTCTAAATCCTCTTATTATTTCACTCTGCCCCTGTACAGAGAATTACAACAGATTATTAGATTATTAGATTCAAGGGCACCACTAGATTATGATTAAAAACTAATTTGATAAATATTTATATGTTTCAGAAAGAAATGTTCATGCAAATTAGGCCCAAACTGGATTAAAAGGTGTCATAGTCCACAAACACATTGTGCACTAGGGATGGACCAATATAAAAATTCTATATTCTATAGCCAATACTAGTTAGCTGATAATTATTTTTATGTCTTGGCCAAGAACCAATTAATGACCAGTCTCAAAATGCTATAATACTGCTATAATGTAACACTGAAAACTGAAATATTGTATATGAATTCTATTTGAATTTGCATTATAACATTATAAATGTGCAATATGTAAAATGGATACTCATTTTGAGATTTGCTAAAGATATCGAGATCTACCTGTGTTTTCAAGTATTATTTAAATGAATACATTAAGACATTAAGTCTAATGTTTAACATTATTTTTTTAATTAAAAAGAAAGAAAATTAAACTTTTTAAATGAATTTAGATGGCAATGTGCATGTAAAAGTAGGGAAAAGAGCATGCACAATTAAAATAGAAATAAAATAAAAATAGACCATATAAAATAGAAAAAAACTCTTATACTGTTATACTGTATATTGTGCATCCTATTGGAATAAATAAATAGAAAAATAAGTGATGTACGTAATTGTTTACTCTTACAAGGTATTTTCAGAAAAGACGATAGGTAGAATTCACTTACACAAAAAAAATCCCAAAAGCAAGTCTTTGTAAGGAAGGGTCTTATTGAAGTTTGGGACTCTGCCTTTTTTGAAAATGGTGGGTCAGGTCACCCATGTCCACACATTATCAAACTTTATCAAACCTGATTTAGTCTCTGTTTAATTTTACACCAGTAATACTTGAACACATTAACATGCCAGTGTTATGTAACTCTCAAATAATAAGACACTAATTTGTTTTCGGTCTCATTCAGTGTAATAGTGTCATCTCTTTCTTTTCAGTAGTCTTTTAACCTGCACTGGTGTGTGAATTGGTCACAGTACATTACGAAACATTTCAGCTTTGTGATTGACTTCAGAAGATAAAGAGCTTGTTTTGGATAGATAAAGGTTTTTTTCATCGTTAGCTCACTAAATGAAAACATCTTTGTGTTTTGCAGATGTTGGTGACGACCTTCTGAGCATGTGTCAGAGAAATGTGACTCTGAACAAACAGCACTTTGAACCCCAAGGTAAACATTAACACCATATCAGGATGTTAAGCAGCACTCACTCATTAACGACAGCTTTTAGGCCCCTTTTCATGCTGATAATGTGTCATAAGGAAGGAGTACTTCCTCTAGCAGAGTGCCTGTGCGTGTGCTCCTCCTTTTTGTGCCACCGTAATTGTGTAAACAAGTCAGTTCTTCAGTGAAATACAGTTTCAGTTTAACATAACAGGACTGTGAAAAAGCTTGTGAAATAACAGTTCCTATGCAAATATTTTTCCTCTGATCACAGCTGAATTATGTACTTGAATAGGGCAACAACCAAAGTGTTTGTCTGGATGTTCTCCATAATACCTGGTGATAAGTTTTTCTGAAGAAATTGAGGGTGGCGCTTAAGCTTGCAGAAGTCACCACTGAGGTGTTGCTAAGTGGTTCATGATAGGTGCTACTGTAGGTGGCATCTGTCAAGAGAGCTTACCCCCATGTCTTGAAGATATTCTGGGTAGGGCTGCACTGTCCATTCGTGAGGTCCTCCTTCAATTGGGACATAAAGTTCCCGCCTGGGGCTAATGCCAAGTTCTGTCATGAAACTCTAGATGGTGCAAGCTGATGGGTTGTTAACGAAAATTGTTGATATTCACAGCGTTAAACTAGTTGGCACAAGCTGATTGGTTCATGTTGCATATGCAACCAATGAGCTTACTGCTTTACATTTAAATGGCTGGTTGCCATTCACTAGCGCAGTTCACAGCGTGCTTTCAGAGTTCCTCTGAAACCCTCCACCTCCCCAGCTCCACCTGTATAGATCTGCTATGGGTTATAATATATGCTATTTGTGCAGCAGCAGTATGTCTTAAATACTCACAGCACTTAAAATTGTCATATCCATTACCATGCTAAAATCCTCCGGGAGCTGTCATGATAGAACTAGCTGTAGGTTGCAAGATCTCAGTGGAGTGATGTTTTGTCACAGAATGTAACGTTGAACTTTACACAGTTCTGTCATGACAACTCTCTCTCTGAGAGTTTAACATAGTAATGTATATGACAGTGTTAATATGTTTGGTCTTGGCAGAATAGATCTGCTACACTGCTGTTGCTGCTGCAGCAGAGCAAATACAGAGACTTGTTACTGCCAATACATCCACAGACATGCATGTAAGAAATACTGCACATATAACATATATGAAATAACCTCAATATATAGCATACATGATATCACCCCGTAGCAGATCTATACAGGTGGAGCTGGGGAAGGTGAAGTGTTTGAATGTTGAGCAGCAGCTCATTGGCTGCTGATACAAAAAAAGAACCAATCAGCTGCACCATGTGAATATTGATATCATTATGTTAGATTGAGTTAGAACCTATTGGACTGTGCCATCTAGACAGAACTTTACATTTATTGAACTAAACTGAACCAGCACTGTACTGACTTGAACTAAAGAAGTCTTGTAAAGAAGTCTTGTTAGAGCTGTTTCACAGCAGAGTTTGGATTTGATGAAATTTGCATCAATTATGTTATTTTCCTGTTTATTACTGCGAAGCTGTTTTGAGACAATCTGTATTGTATAAAGTGCTATAAAAACCAATGTGACTTGACTTGCTTGAACTTTTATTAGTCTAATAAGCAGCCCTCAATTTTTTAATCATAAGCTGTGTTGAAAAGCCATGAATTTTAGTTATGGTTATTGTCACGAATCGGGTCCATGCCATTCCGGACAATCACCACCAGAGGTCACCCACTCACCACATGGACTCTCACAGCACACAGCACACC
>JAFVLL020038575.1:0-13552 GCA_021397915.2 Tor tambroides | reverse complement strand
CTTATAAATCACACAGAATGAAGTTTTTTGAAAATCTAAAAATGCAGAAAGTTTCCTGTAAGGGGTAGGTTTAGGTGTAGGGCAATAGAATATACAGTCTGTACAGTAGAAAAAGCATTACGCCTATGGAGAATCCCCACAAGGATAGTGTGTGTGTGTGAGCCCAGTAGAAAATGACTGAGTCCCGCTCGCACCGGATGCTGAATCTGCCTCCAGCCACCCACCCAGCCATGTGTGACTCCTGCTCCAGATCACAAGCTCTGAGTCTGGGGAGGCAGGCAGGGGAAGAGGGGGTTTCTGGGGGGTTGGCAGCGGGCCCCGCTCTGGCTGCACTTGAAACAGGCCGCACACTCTTTGGCCGCTGTGCATAATTTGCTTCCTCTCTGATGGCTCTCCCTCCCCTTCTGTCTGGAAGTCTGCAGGCGATCGGCGAGCGTTTATTAGACTGCAGGGAGAGAGAGCGAGAGAGAGACTCATACTGAGAGAATGTCTTCTCCTCCTCCTGCTCCACTCACTCCATTATTCAGTTTCCTCGTGTTTGTCTTCAAATATTCTGCTGATTTTGATTGGTACATACACTAACATTCAAAAGGTTTTTGAAGAAATGACTACTTTTATTAAGCAAGGAGGCATTAAATCAATCAAAAGTGACAGTAAACACATTTATACTGTTACAAAAGTTTCTATTTCAAATAAATGCTGTTCTTTGAAACTTTCTATTCATCCGTGAATCCTGAAAAATAAAATGTATCACAGTTTCCACAAAAATACTGGGCAGCACAACTGTTTTCAACATTGATAATAATCAGAAATGTTTCTTAAGCAGCAAATCAGCATATTAGAATGATTTCTGAAGATCATGTGACACTGAAGACTGGAGTAATGATGGTGAAAATTCAGCTTTGATCACAGAAATAAATTACATTTTAACATATATTCACATAGAAAACAGTTATTTTAAATTGTAATAATATTTCACAATTTTGCTGTATTTTTGATCGAATAAGCAGCCTTTTGAACAATAGTGTAAATACCGTAGTGCATTAATATGGCAATCATTTACTATATTATCATCTGATACCATCACTGCACTGTTTTTTTTTTAACGGATGTAAGCCTGTGAGTTTACTGGATGGAAAAACTGTAATGCATAAAACGTGTGTGTGTGTGTGTGTGTGTGTGTGTCTGTGTTCTCAGTAGCCAATAATAATTTTTCTGTACTTTTGTGAGTGTATTTCTTGGATTTGCTAGTGAAATGGAACGTCATAAAGTCATTTATTGAATATGAATGTTTGGTTTCAGATTCTAGGCAGATGCAGACGTCTCCGTCCTGGTCCTATGAGCAGTCGTACCCTTACCTGGGCCCCATCTCCACCCCAGCGGTTCACCCCACCACACCCATCTCACCCAGCCGCAGCGCTATACACTGTGAGTTTCACCATGGTGCAGGAACATGTAAAGAACTTTTTCTGCATTTGAAAGGTTCCATGGATGTTCACGGTTCTTCATAGAACCACTGATGCCAATAAAGAACCTTTATTTTTAAGAGTGTACTGACTCATTTAGGTCTGTTTTTAATTGTCCAAAGGAGTTTTTTAACTACACGACTGAGCAGATGTTTTGTGTTCCTGCAGGTCCAGATCTGACGGCGTTCACTGACCCTCGTGTGGGTCTGGAGCGTTCCTTCCCGTCGCTCCCCTCGCTCCCAGACGGCCGTTTCTCAGACCCGCGTGTGCCATATCCCACCGGAGCCTTCACATACACTCCCACTCCTGTCACCAACGCAATCGGCATCAGCATGTCAGCAATGACCAGCCCAGCGGGCCGCTACCACACTTACTTACCCCCAGCCTACCCCACAGGCTCCTCTCAGGCCCAGGCTGGACCCTTCCAGGCTGGATCGTCTCCATATCACCTTTACTACAGCAGCGCCGCAGGCTCCTATCAGTTCTCCATGATGCCAGGAGGAGGAGGAGATCGTTCACCTCCTCGCATTTTACCTCCTTGCACCAACGCCTCCACAGGCTCCGCACTCTTGCACCCCTCTCTGCCCAATCAGAGCGAAGTGGAGGCGGAGGGAAGCCACAGCAGTTCGCCAAGCAGCATGTCAGTGGAAGCCGTTTGGAGGCCGTATTGACCAATAGGACGAGGGCAGCTGAGCGAGCTGGTTTCTGATTGGACTCGACGGAAGGACTTTTGTTTTACCCGGCGCAGCATGAGACTCGTTTGTTTTTTAACGTTGTGGATAGTTTGTATTGTTGTTATTATTAATATTATTGTTATTGTTGTTATTATTATTATTATTATTGTTCGCCTCTTTATCACTGTACGGCTTTGTTCATCAGTGCCAGACATGTTTCGTGTCAAACCAAACCTCACGTGTTTCGTCTGAGGCCGGAAACAGATTCTACGCAAGTACGTGACGCAACACAATTTTGGTGTTAATAAATGCATATAAGAATAACAGTCCACCAAACAAAGATAAAATACATTTGCAACTATCTAGACTTTGCATAAATATGGAACATGCAGTACATTAAAAAAATGAATCATTTAAGAATAATACACTTTTTGTTTAGTTTAGTTTTTTTTTATTGTGCCCTAATGATTACATATTGTTACATTTCTGCTTTTGTTATTCTGACAATAATTCAATATTTAAATTATTAAATATTTAGATAAATATTGCTTCAATTATCAGATACTTAACAATAAAATAATTAATATATATAAATAAATATAATGCTATGCCATAAATTAATTCTAATTAATAAAATATTCATAATGCATTTTATGTTTTGTTTTGTTTGTTGTAGTTTAATGAGTGCTTATTTCATTTCTGCTTTTGAAAATGTTAATATGTAAATAATTAAATATTGCTTCAGTTAAAAATAATTCATATCCGAAAACAATATCAGTTGATTTCTAGTTAGTATTTCATTCAGGTAACTGATATAAACATCCAAAACAACTTTACGTGAATACAATGCTATATGCTGTAAATAAAATGCATTATGATTAATTATTTTAGTTTTTATTGTAGTCTGGTTGTTTTACTAAATTGTGACAATAATAGTAAATATTGATTTAGTTGTCAGACACTTAATAAAAATAATATTAGTTGAACTCTATACTTAGTATTTCATTCAGGTAACTGATATAAACATGCAAAATAGCTTTAAATTAAAATAATAAAAAAAAATCACAATGCATTTTGTAGTCTAACGATTAGCCTACTTATGGTTCTTTTTCTGCTCAAAATATTCAAATATTATAAAATGAATTATAAATAAGTCAAATATTGGTTTATTGGACGTAATAAAAATAATATCAGAAAACAATATCAGTTGATTGCTATTTAGTATTCCATTCAGGTAACTGATACAAACATGTCAGCTAACTTTAAATTGCTCAGTTCTCGTCTGTGGTTGACCATAGAAGAGGATGATTTACTCTAATGTCCATTTGCGATATCGTGCATTGCATTCTGACACATTTCTGAATGTAAAGTTGCATGAAATGGATCTTGTGTAGCAGGAAGTGTTTGTGTTGAACTTGTGTAGAGTCTGTTTGGGGTCTAATACGTTTAAACTGATCTGCAGTGAAGAATCCAAATGCGATCCGTTCACAGTTGAATGGTGTGGACGGGTCAACAGATGCTCAGTAAGTTCCTGGCCTGTTGTTTCTTTCCCGTTTCATTGTGGTTCCTCCAGTGGAAGTGAAGAAAGCGAAGCCTCTGCCGGCGGCCGTTCGCTCTTAAGAGCTTCAACAGACTTCTGACTCTTACATTTCCAGGTTTACGAGACTTCGCCCGGTCACTGCCTTTCACGCTCGTTCTCTCCGCTAGATTTACTCTCTGCGAATTCAAGCTTTCCGAATGATGCTCCGGTCGGCTGGATGGGAGATGGGAGAATCATGGACCTGATTTTTGTGTAAATAGATTGTAAAAGACTCACACACTCGACACGGTTCTCAACTTCCACAATTGTGAAATGAGCAAAACCTTTTGAAATGCAGCTTCATTTTTTCCTTTTGTCCCTTTTCAACTTTTCTTTGGAGAATATAACACTTTGTTGTGAAGAAACTGCTTATTTCCTTATCATGTGTGCTGTGTTTCTTTCTTATTAGTGGCGTGTTCAGCATTTGAAATCGACTAAAATGATGGTATCACAGTATTACATTATTACATGGACCTCACACGCTCCAGAGTACCTCAAAGTGCATGTACTGTATATAATGCAACTGTCCAGTTACTGTAGTACCTGGTCCAAAAAAATGTAATAGCGTAGTTATTTTTTCATCTTATAGAGACCGTTTTTGCACAGGCAAGCAACACTCCAGCTTCCTAAGAAAGTGATTTGCTACTGAAGCAGTTAAAACTATTGTTTTAAGGCCAACATAAAATCAAAACTGGTTCAAATTGAATACTCTTTACTGTGAATCAACGCAATTATCCTTTTGACTTTAGACCATGCAATCAAGATTCAAGTTTTTTTATTTCTCACATATACAGTAAACTTGGTCAGTTTATGCATTAAGTATAAATAAATAGGTAAAAATAGTCAAATAAGATGAACATTTAGACAATAATGAAAGATTAAGTAATAATTGTAGGAAAATGCTATTAGTTTTTGTATAAATACTTTGATTTTGTTTTAATTATATAAATTATTTTTTCATTTTAAACTTTTAGAAATTCTGTGTTTTTGTCCCTTTTAGTAGTTTTTTTTTTTTTTCAAATGTGTTTATAGTTTTTATTGTGGTTCTAGTTATTTTAGTACATCAAGATAACTAAATAACTAAACTAAATGAAAATGGCAAATGCTTGAGAAATGAGAAAGTTTTATATTTATTTTTAGTTGTAGTTAATTATAATAACCTTGTGTCACGTCACATTTATTTAGCTTTGCTCTCATCTGATATCAGTGCAGTTAAATCAATAATATTACTGAATATTAATTGTCGTTAACGAGTAACAAGTAGTTAAATGTATAGATACGTGTAACCAGCAAACAAATATGTTCTAAACAAGTTTTACTAACATTACCATTACATAATGAAAATGTTATTTCTGAACATTCTCTAAATATTTATTTTTTTTTTTTTGCATGCTATTTTATCCTTTTGCAAACATGGTGATGTTACTTTTGAATGTTTTCTGAACATTTTAAAACAAGTGACATTTAAAAAATGCTAGAAGAACATCCAACTGAAGTGTTTCAGGAAAAAAAAAAAAAAAAAAAAGTTCCATGAATGATGTATAAATGTTTTTATGCTAAAATTTTGAGAAAATTTTAAAAGAAAACAAAAATATTTTCTAAGAATATTTTGCTCCCATTAAGTTAGGAAAACGTAATTTCTGAAAATTCTCTACATTTTCAAATCATCCGGTTTTAACCGTTTTTAAAACGTGATGCAAATGTTAATGGAACATTCCGTTTTATCCCTTTGCAAACATGAAAGTTACATTTTTTAGAATGTTCCCTGAAACAAGTAACATTTAAAAAACGTTAGAAGTACGTTCCATGAACGATAAATAGTGCTTTAAGAACATTCTAACTTCGACCAGATAACTTCAAATGAAAGTTCTGTTAAGTTTGTTTCTAACGTTAAGAGAACCTTGCTAGAACATTCAGAGAACGTTTCCTGTTCCTGATGGATGAAGTCAAGTCCTTTCCTATGTTTATTCTCATTTAACATCCACTTTGACTAGAAATATGTCTCATTACAGCAGTAAAATGGCATTTCATGTTGACTCGAGCATCTTTCTCATGGATTTTCCAACTGTGTGTCATCTTCTGCTGATCTGACAGGATCTATTGGTGCCCCTGTCTCTCAGCTCATGCGTCTGTGTGCTATTCTCAGCCCAGGAAGAATTTACACAGAGACGAGCCTCGACCTGCCCGCGGCCTGCAGATACGACTGATAAACCGCTCTCTCTCGCTCTCTCTGGTTTACAATGTTCCTTCGCCTCTATTTGTACTTCCCTCTTTCTGGCGAGAATTAAACACACACAGACCCGCAGGAGACGCAGAGGCTAAATAAAGGCAGACCTGTCCCAGGACGCTGCCGGCCGGGCCTCGGCTATAATTGTGGTCTAGGAGTCGGGCCAAGGCCTATAAAATCAAATCGCCTTTATAAAAAGAGCTGAGGGTGAGAGAGCAACATGACAGAAACACCCACAAACACACACCGCCGGCTGTCTGTCTGAGAGAGAGAGAGAGAGAGAGAGAGAGACAAATACTCAGCTGAATATGTTGTAAAGGGGGCCTATTTCTAGTCATAAGAGCCTGTCTGATGCTTTCTTTGCTTTGGTTCTGCTTGATTATTTTGGAAAGAAAGTCCACCAAACAAAAACAAGAAAATGTATTTGCAACCATCTAGATTTCAAAATAATTTTGCAAACACATTATAATGGTACAGTATAGGATATTAATTGAATAAATCAATAAAAATATTCATAGTGCATTTTTTTTGTACTCTAAGGATTACTTATGGTTACATGTGGTGATATAAACATGCAGAACATACATTAAAATAATTAATAAAACATTTATAATGCATTTTATGATTTAATTGTTTTTGGGTTTTGTGTTTTTTTTGTAATCTAATGATTATGATTACTTACTGTTTTATTTCTGCTTTTTCACAATAGTAATTTAACAATGTTTATTTATTTATTTATTTATGTATTTATTTATTTCTAAATGTACGTTTTAAGAAACACAGTAAGTTCACACTAAAAATATATATATGAAAGGGCATCTAAGAGCAAGTTTTAGGTACTAAATGAAAAGAAAGTAAAAAAATAAATAAATATAATAATAAAAATAATAAATATGAACTATTTTCAGCTGAAAAATTAAATAAAAAATTTCCCTATCCCTTCCGTCCCACTATGCAACAATTGATATAAATGTCAAAAAAGTTACATTTTTGTTTTAAAATACATATTTATTGACGCATAGAGCTATAAAATGAATACCGATCTGCTCAGATCATTAAATCAGAAATGACTGAGATCTTACTGACTTTTGATCACAGGTTTTGGCTTCTTGAGAAAATCTGAGCCCAGTTTGAGACATTGTTGAGATCTCTTCTGATCTCCCCTGGCTTCACAGACAAGGCTTAAGCCTAGTCCCAGACTAAAATGTAAGTCTGAGCTGTTTCAGCTGAAAGAAACTTGCACTGACTGATCTATAAATATATCAATGCCTTTGTTTTGTCTCAAAATCCACACCAATAATGTTTTTCAATAAGGCATATTTATAAAAATGACTCAAATGTCCTAATCCTGGTTTAGTCTAAACCCTGTCTGTGAAACCGGGCCTATAGCTTTTTTCTTTTTGCAAATCTGATTTTGTGTTTTCATGTAAATATATTCTTCAAAAACCAAGTCTAATCTCTATATTATTATAAAAACGCCCAAATTTAGCTCAGGGTCACACGTCCATTCATCACACGTGTCATCAGGATCGATCTGAAGAGCCAGTACCTCCGACAACTCGTCCATACCCACAATATTCAGCTCCTGACACCTCACCTCCTCATTAATCACCAATGCAAATGATGAATAGCAGGCAATTAATCCTGACATTCTCTCATTAATCTAGAGGATGACATATTGAAAGACAGGGGTGACAGGGGAAGTTTTACTTGCTAGCATAAAAAACACTGGAAAATACTTTAAATCTCTACTGAATAAATAATGTAAACATTAATGTAAACAATGATTAACTTGTCCACAAAATCAGCACAATCTTAGTAGACCTACACATCTTTCTGGACAATGTACGTGCCAAAAATAGCTTAAATCTCCTTTGTCTTTCCCCCTTTTTTCTTGCTGAACTTGATTCTCTTGTTTCATCTCTTAGACTTACAAATAACAAAAAGAGTGCCAAATTTTTATGTTGCATTATGACAACTTTTCTAAAAAGGTGTAATTTTATTTTTGTACTTTTCTGTATAGATAATACCATAATTTGATGTACGCAAATCCAAATTTGTTTCTGTCCTTATTTTTATGATTGTTCTTTGTAGGGATACATCCATGTCTCATTTCCCTGTTCTTGTATGTTTTTACAAGTTCTGCAATAAAATAAAAAAAAAAAAAAACTGTCAGAAATAATCACGAAACAGAGACTTTACATTTGTCGGGTGTTTACTATTACCTCAATGCGCTTATTTGCGTCATCACGCAACGCGCTGACGCATTCCGTTACGCGCGAAATTTTGAGCTTTGCGTTCCTAACGAAACAACAGTCCGTTCCCGCTCCAAACAACAATAATCGACGGAAACGTTCAGAATGGCGGAGTTGGGCTGCTATTCTCCCAGCTTTAAAAAACCGTCCGATGTTCTGCGGATGAGGCGGAAGCGCGCGCGGAGCGAAGGGCCGAACCGGACGACCTCGAGCCCCGCGGTTTCGGAGGAAGGAGTCCGCCCGTTTTCACCGGGGCCGCTGTTGAACGTACCGGGCCGAACGAGCGGCGGCGTGAAGCGCAGAAACCCGTTCGCGAACATCGAGAACACCTGTAACAGTCCAAAGAAGAGAGCTTTATCCCACAGCGGCGCTCTGGACTCCGGTAAAAAGGCGGCAGATTCGGTTTTGGACGGTAAACTCCGAGAAGAACGTTCGAACGCTGGACCGTCATTGAGAGAGGAGCTGTTCAACACTGAACAAAAACAACACGAGATAAAGGTGACTGAACGGTACATCACAGTCAACTGTACATTATATAATCCACGAGACTGATATTTATTTAACATGATATTAACACGGTATTTCAATATACATGTAAATACCATAGTACATAACTTTTAACATATACGTATAAATAACATAAATAGAATGCCAGTTTTATCATGTTTGAAATGTGACCCTGGAGCTCAAAGATCACGTTCCATGAAGATATTTTGTAAGTTTCCTACCATAAATGTATATCAAAACTTAATTTTTGATTGGTGATATGCATTGCTAAGAACTTCATTTGGATAACTTTAAAGGTGATTTTCTCAATATTTTGATTTTTTTTTTTTTTTTGCACCCTCAGATTCCAGATTTTCAAATAGTTGTATCTCGGCCAAATATTGTCCTGTCATAACAAACCTTACATCAGTGGAAAGCTTATTTATCTCAGTTTCAAATTTGTATTATTTATAATATAAAAAAAATTGTATTTTTATGTAGACTTTAATATAGACTTTCATAATTGCTTCTGTACATAAAGTTTTTATTTTATTTTGTGATTTTTATATAATACAAACACACACACACACATATATATATATATATATATATATATATGTGTGTGTGTGTATGTATATATGTACATACATATATTTAGTATTTGTAGTTTATTAGTTTAATATTTATTTATAGCTTTTAAAAAGTGGGCTCATGTGGTCCTGACATGATTGATATTTACTCATAATAGTAATAATATTATCATTAACTCAGTTATTCATAATTTCTTCTGTACCTTAAAAAGTTTTGTTGTCTGATGCGTTTCTAAATCAGACATTTACTGTGAAAGCTGCTTTAAAAAATGGCAAAATTGTAGAAGTATAATATCATCATATTGCTTATTGGCCGTATTATAATAATGAATATTGGTGTAATTTTCCTTATTCTGTTGATGTTTTTGGCATGTTTACAGAATGGATGTACATGTGCTAATTTTGTTGTGATCTGTCTGCAGACGCCTGTTTCTCTCTCTGAAGATGATGGTGTGTTTGAAGAGGATCTGTTTGAGCCGGAGAGATCCGCTCCAGTGCTGAAGGTGTCTGTCACGGTTCCTCATGACTTCTGTCGTGGTTGATCTGTGTTGATGAGGTTCACTGATGTGTGTTTGTCTCTAGAGTCCAGAGGCGGTTTGTGACGCGGCTCCAGCTGAAGTGTGTCTGGATTTCCCGGCCGATTGGTCTCTTAAAACGCGTCTGTTGTTCACGTCTCCTCAGTCGTTCTCCTGGGCTGAGCAGCTGAAGGCACAGGAGGAGGCCCAGGGCTTGAGCTCTCACTGCAGGGCCGAATACGCCAGCTTACCTGCTCGTATACAGGTAAACACACAGTTATAGGGAAGACCCTTGTCTTTAGATATTTTCTGTAGATGATCTCAAACTACTAGTAGAAGTCAGCCTACAGGTAAATTATCCGTAGTTCTATTTTTATATTAAATTTAAAAACATTGAATTTATATATGACTTATTTTATTTTAAAAAAGATGTATACAATTTTATATATTTTTACAATGTGATTTCAAATTGTAGTATTTATTTTTTATATAGTTAATTATTTATAGTTTTATTTGTAATATTTAAATTTTTATTTTATTAAATGATAATGAATAAAATATATTTCATTAATTTATTATATTTTGAATGCTATTTTATGTTTACGATATAACATGTTTATTTTATATACATATTTTTGTGTATCGTTTTAGTGTGTAGTTTTTGTTTCAGCATTTGTAGTTTTTTATTTTATACTATTAAAATAATTAAAATATACTGTTTTTAATCTATTATTTTTTTATTATATTGTTATGAATGTTATTTTCTTTATTTTAATACATAATGTAAGATATTTGTTTTTATATTAAATTTTAAAATAGTTTTAATGAGTGCTTTCATATGGTTTAAGTATTTGTATTTTTTAAATGTTTTAAGTATTTATATAATTATATTTTAATTAAAAATATATATATTTTTTATTTTTAAAAATGAATAAATATTTAATCTTTTTAAATATTAAATTGTTAGTTGTTTTTATTATTTTTATATGTAATATAAAAATATTTGTATTTTTGTTTTAAAATATTTTGTGTGGTTTTTAGTTTTAAAGTCACTATATCTTTTTAGTATTAATTTGTTTAAAGTGTCATATTTTTTCAGGATATAATATTTAGAGTTTTTCCAGAAGTACACAGTTAATACATTGTAATAATGCTGATGTATGAAGCGTGTCTTTAAGTAGTTGTGGCGTGTGTTTCAGGAGCCGCGGGGCTGTGTGGAGCTGCGCTGTGGTTTTCAGCAGTGTCTTCAGTACTGGCAGCACCCGTCGCTGCCCTGGCTCTCTCTGTTCCCGCGGATCGGCGCAGAGCGCAAGTTCTCTGGCAAGTGCGTGCCTTGGGCGCAGGACGCAGCGCTGCAGCAGAGTCTGATGAGCGACTGGTACGAGAGGGGATGAGTTTATGAAGTTTCTGCCACATGCATGAATATGAATAGGGCCATATGAAATCCATTTTATTTTTTCCCAAATTCTGTTTTTTCTGTTTTAATTTTTCTGGATTCTGTTTTTTCCGTTTTAATTTTTCTGGACTCCTTTTTAATGGTTAAATTAAATTGTATTAATCAAAAAGCATGTCTAATTAATGAAAATCATCAAATTTAGCATCAATTTATTAAAAGTTTAACAAAAATGACATGTTTAGAATGAATGAAATGTTTTATTTTTTCCCACCTTATGTTTTATTGTTACCAAATTCTGTGTTTTAGCATGTCTAATTATTTGAATGCATAAAATTATGCTTACAATAATAGCCTTATGAATTTTTTTTTTTTTTTTTTCAGAAATTCTGTGTTGTGTATTTGCATTCTCTTATTATCAAATGAAGGCATGAAACATTAATTTAATTGATCTTTTAATTAATGAAAATTAAACATTTTTTATTTTTTGGCAAATAAAGGGAATTTACTATTACAGTTAAAACAATGAAATAAATATTGTATGATTATTCCTTAAAAATAAGGTTTTAATAATTTTAGTAGAAGTAGAATTACATACATTCTACTGAACAATAGTAGTGTATTTCTGCCACAATGTCTTCAAGTTAAACCAAACTTATTTTAACGGGTTGCCGTGAATACCTTTAAATTTCAATATTTAATGTCATGAGACAAAGGTTATCAGGACAAACTCTTTAAGGACTTGTTTTATAAGATGGACCCAGAAAAACTATTTCAATTTCTTTCAAAAGTAAATTTAAAGAATCTTTTATAGAATTTTATTTACACTTTATTTTGTAATTGATTTAAATTGTTGCATTTTATATTGTGTACTAATGTATTGTTTTTTAATGTATAATCTTTGTTTGCCATGAAATAGCCTATGAAGCTGCAATAAAATTAAATAAAAAAAAAAAAACACAGACACAGAATTCATATTTAAATAGTCTTTGTGGCTTAATATTTACAAATACTAGTCCATATCGCGATTTGATTGAAGTGCAATGACCTACTTTTGATTAATTCATCCAAACTTTGACAAATTCCGTGACATTCCGCGTTAAACTTTTCATGACAGGATTCCGCCTGCGTTTTCTGCATCGCAGAAATCATAGGGCCCTATATCAGTGCTGGCTGTGTGTGTCTGACTGAGGTTTTGTGTGTTGTAGGTCTGTGAGTCTGATGTCTCTCTACAGTCTGCTGAAGGCACGACTCTGTCCGTATTTCTACCTGTGCTCGTATCAGTTCACCGTGCTGTTCAGGGCGGCCGGTCTGAGCGGCGCTAAAGGCATCAGCGCACTGCTGTCCCCCACCACTAGAGGGCTGAGAGAGGCCATGAAGGCTGAGGGTAAGAGTCACTGCACTTTACTCTAGGGGTGTAAATCGGATGGTTCGTCACAATACGATACAATATTGATTCTCATACCTAGCGATTCGATTTTGCCGATACCTCAAAAAATTCTACGATACGATTACGATTCGATACAGGAGTATATCGATCGATAAGGCAATATTATGATATTATATACCTATTTTAAACAAACATCTACATTTTTATTAACTCACAAATGCAACCAAAATCTATAACATGAACATTTATCTGAAGTTTTCACATCCTGTACCTCAATTGGGACATTCACAACAAAAAAATAGGCCTATACAATTATTATTATTTTTTTTTTAATAATAATAATAAAGAAAATAAACAATTGGGAAAACAATTCTGGCTGCTACTATGGGATCAGTGCTAAACACATTTCTACAGATAACCAAATTACAAGCAATAGCAGAAAATATATACAATAGAACAAAGACACAAGTTCAATAAACAGTGCTTTTCAGGTTTTTCAGCTCAGTCTAAAATACATTTTCAGGTATGCTACAGAAATGTAATAATCAAATGTAAAATAACTGCATAGTCTTCACTGTATGAATTAAATATAGATGAATCATTTTTGATGTTACAAAGGTTTAGTCAGGAGCAGTGAGCACTTGTATTTTTCTTTGACGGCATTAGATTTATTATTAGTTTGCTTTCACTTTAAGAACGAAAGCATGGATTTAATATACTGATACACATGAGTTTTCTTTCCCAACTGTTTACGTTAAGACATATGCCTAACCGACTGTATTTACTAGGATATTCACCAAAACACACATTTTGATGTCATTTTGTCTGTATTTATTCATCCATGCACAAAAAAGCAGAAGAGAGCTCAATTTAATATTTGCGCGGTGTAGATTTGGTTCAGATGTGTGCACAGAAAACGTTTCTCACTGCATTTAACTGTTCCGCCGACAATCCCGAGCGTCTTTTATGCTCGCCTT
>JAFVLL020038574.1:0-15416 GCA_021397915.2 Tor tambroides | reverse complement strand
CTGCAGAAAAAGTGCGGGTGTTGAACCCTCTCACCGGGAAAAGTGTGGGTGTTAAAACACCCACATCCCCCACGGGTGCGACGCCCCTGGATGTGCTTATGTATAAGAATGATATTCAAGAAGGCTTTAATATTGCTAAATAATACAAAAAAGAAGGGAACAAAACTGTAGTTTTGATTACACAAAACATGATTTGTAATTACATGTGATTAAACTAAATGGGATAGGTGTGAAAACATTGAAAAAGATTTCAGTATTATACTGTTGCTATGATGTTAATGTTAATAAAGAGCCTGCGGAAGGACACTGAAGTTTGCCTGTGCTTTTGTTTCTTCTGGTAATTCAGGTACTTTTAATCTGCTTACGTCTTCTGTGTTCGGGACCCGTAACACAGCTTCATGTTCCCCTGCGGGTTGATTTATTTCTTCAAGTCTTCTACAATGAAAACACAAAAAACATTTACTTTTTCACCATCTTGTAAAACAATACTACTGTCTCATTACATGAAACATTCAAGGCCTACCTGGCAAGTGAAAACACTCCTCTGGAGGCTGGGGGAGTGCCACCTGCCTCTCCGGAGGCTGTGGCTGGGGGAGTGCCACCTGACTTTCCTCCCCTTCTTCAGGGTCATCCAGGTGTGACACCATCGGAACCGGAGGGTTCTGTGCTCTTAGTTTTTTGAGCTGGTCTACAGAGACCATCAGCTGTAGCTCCCTAATGTAGGTTTTCACCTGTTTTGCCTAAAGAAACAGATTTTCTTAACAGATTTTTCTAAAAATAAATCCACAAAAACAAGCATGCTAGTTTGAGACAAGACTTACTGTGAGTTCTGGATGGCCCGATCTGAAGTGTCGTTTAACGCTGTTGTAAACGATGCTGCACTCGGGACATCTGAGGTCACGTAGCAGGACCCGTCCCCTGGCCAAGCGCAGCATGATTTGCCTTTCCTCACTGTTGTTCATGCTGTGCTGTGACCTCAGGTGGTGCCTCAAGTGAGAAACCTTTGCAGGACAAAGTGGGCATTTTACCTGCATCTTTAAAATAAAATAGAAATGCAAATAAAAAAAGTTAGCTTGGAACTTCTACAAACATGTACAACTCTCAAAATAGGACTGTTTAACTTACCTTAATTTTGGATAAAAATTATTCTCAGTGACCTGACTTGCTGCTTGCAGTACCTTTTTAAAAAATTTCAAAGAGGGATTATTATTTTTTACAGTCAAAAATAATTGCATTTTTAAAACTTGAAAATAATTTAAGCAAGAAAATATATTTTATTTTACACTTTACCACCTTTGACTTGTTTCACAGAACCTACACATGCTTTCTGTGGACAATGCATTTATGAGTTATTTTTCATGTATGTGTTGAATGTATTTGAAAAAACCTGCAGCAATGTACACAGAAAGCACATTGATGTAAATTATAGTTCGTAAATAATCATTGTTAGCTTTAAGTAACAGTAAGTGTATTATAACAGGTTAATGTATAATGTACACATTATAACAGGTTAAAGACGGTCTGACCGCGTAAAACCTGTGAAGGCCCCTTCAAAAAAGTTACAACTGTCACTTACAGGTATCACTTGACTAACTGTAACTTATTTGACAAGCCTACACAGGCTTGCCATGCCCACACAATCAAACATATACATTAAAACTTTTTTTATACATACTTACTTTAATAACGGAATATCCGTTGCAGCTGGGGATGCTACTGGTGTGAAAAGGTGGCTCATGAGAAAACAGTGCATACAGTGCACATGACTTACTTTAGATTGCAATCCATTTTCAGGTAAGTGCAGAGTAAATTACTTTAAAATGCACTGCATTTTCAGGTAAGTCTACAGTAAATTACTTTAAAATGCACTCCATTTTCAGGTAAATGTCCAGTGACTTACTTGAAATTGAACCAAGGCTTTCTAAGCCCTCAGTGTAAGGCAGTGTTTCCCAACCTAAAAAAATATATAGATAGAAAGGGGGAAAGGTATTTTTTCCCCCCAGTAATTAAACAATGCGTCGTCAGAGTGGGTATTGTGGCTTTATATATGATCAGACACTTGGACATAACATTTCCTGAAAATCATGTTCAAATGGAGCTAACAAGGTTTTTGACAAGCAAATGACAGAGGTGTTTTGTCCATCATTAGAAAGGCCGCATCTGAGGCAGTAAATTAATCGCATCACGTTTTCATCAATTTACACTTACAGGTTATAAAGTTTATTGTAGCTACACTATATTGCCAAAAGTATTGGGTTGCCCCCTTCTAATGAACAGGTTTGACTACTTTAGTAATTTCTATGAGTACAAATCTTAATGTTTAAACATATAATGATATTCTAGGGAATTGTGTGCTTCTAATTTTATAGCAAAAGTTTGGACAGGACCCTTTTCTATTCTAACATGACAATGCCTCTGTGTATAAGGCAAGGTTCAAAAAGAAAAGTATGGATTCAATCAGTGTGGAAGAACTTGACTGGTCTGCATAAAACCAAGTCCTAATCCCAGTTGAACACTGGCTCTGGTGTGACTGTAAATGCAGACCTTGAGCCAAAAACTCACCAAACACCAATGACTTGTACATATGGGTACAGTCATTTTAGACACTTCCAAAACTGTTGCAACAGAGATGGAAATACAATTTTGAAATACATGAATTATGTTCCCATCGTTGTTGCCACAGATTTGGAAGTGCATTTTTCTGTTCTAAAGAAGGGGGTGTCCCAATACTTTTGTCTATATAGTGTATGTACAAGTCATTGGTGTTTGGTGAGTTTTTGGCTCAAGGTCTGCATTTACAGTCACACCAGAGGTGTTAAACTGGGATTAGGACTTGGTTTTATGCAGACCAGTCAAGTTCTTCCACACTGACTGAATCCATAATTTTCTTTTTGAACCTTGCCTTATACACAGAGGCATTGTCATGTTAGAATAGAAAAGGGTCCTGTCCAAACTGTTGCTATAATAATAGAAGTACATAATTCCTTAGAATATCATTATATGTTTTAACATTAAGATTTGTACTCACAGAAATTACTAAAGTAGTCAAACCTGTTCATTAGAAGGGGGCGACCCAATACTTTTGGCAATATAGTGTATATGGGCGCTCGATTTTTCTTGTTGTTTAATTCATTTGGCCAAAATCTCAAGATATAAAGATGAACCGCTGTGCACAGGATATTTAAAACGTACAAAAGTATTGGTTACAACTAGACGGCAAATGCTAAGGCTCTTCTCCGCTCTTCAAACACACAGAAACATTAGTATTAATAGACAGTTTTTCTTGAGTAAAGGAATCGCTGTACTTATTGAAACATCAGTTCTTTATTTACCCTTGCACTGTGAAGAAGTAGACGCCTGTCTTCAAACTGCGCGTCGCAGCACTTCATTCTGAATGGAGGCGGGTGGAGTTATGACGTTTGACTGACAATTTGAGGATCCAATGGCGTTACGAGGTTTAGTCACAAGCTCTTTCGAAATCTTTTCATTGGTTAAATATTTGTAAAACCCACAAACAGACATAACGATGACCAATAGCACTGATTTAAAATAATAACAAGATGTAATAGAGATGGGAAGTTTCTGATAAGTTTCCACGGCACACTCAATCATTCCATACCAGTCCCCTATCCATGTACCATCCGCTTAGCTGTTACTCACCTTTTACTCTAAAAAGCATTCCCAAGATTCCTGTGGAGACATGCCCCACTGTTTCTGCGGATGTACGCCCGCCTCAGCCAGCACCTTGTCATCACCCACAAGGTGCAAAACAAGGATGAAAAGAAACTGCTTTTGGCCATAGAATCAGGCTGAATCAACGCTCGGGCAGGCAACTGCCTGATTACGGGATACAGCAAATTCTCCAACAGACTCGACCGGCACATTCACAACCACAGCGAGATCTCTGTGGTGGCGCAGGACGATGCAATTCTGCGATGCAAGAGGAGAAAGGTCATCACCAAGCTGACTGCCCTGAGGGCCTCCAACCCTGCCATCCCAATGGTCTCCACCCTGGACCTGGAGGAGTACCGGCAGCTAGATGAGTCCGACGTGCCCCTTGACCCAGAGGAGCTGGAGGAGGAAGAGTGGAGCAACATAGGCTGTAAGCGCCAAAAGTAGTTCCTCAGGACACAGGTGGCAGACCTCAACAAACAGGTTGACATTCTTACAAAGAGTCTGCGGAGCCCCCGACCAGTGTCGAGAAGCCCTCTACCAGCATTGAGAAGCCCCCCCCCCCCTAGTATCCCGATCACATGTTGGTTCTGAGTGAGTCTGACAGTTCTCTTGCCATTGTTATTTTTTTCTTTTGTAAAATGCTGTGTTGACTGTGTCTTTGCCCTTCCCTGTTTTGCCTTTTGTGTGCAAACGAGATCCTGGAGGAATATAAGCGTCACCAGGAAGGCCCGGATCCCAGCTCCAAGCTGAAGGAAAATGTCAGCGGTCAGATCTACCACATAAAGAAATTAATTGCATACATGGCAATAGGCAAGGGCAAGCTGTCTGACTTTTGTTTCCTCAACAACATAGCCAAGATACATAGCGAAACCCCTCTGCCATCATGCATCATGATCACTGAACAGGTGAAAGCCACAAATGAGGTTCGGGTGATCGCCAAAGCCACCCTTCTGAAGTGCCAGAGGCAGGTGGCGCAGGGCATCCCAGAGCTATAGAGTAATTAGTCTTACCTTCGCTTCGACTCACCTGCTGTTGACTGAAACTTGACATCGCACTCTCTCCTATCCATAGCCCTCCTGGAAAATGATCCCACACAAAAAATTTAGTGGCAGTTCTATGGACACATCTCCGCACGGCTTTCCTCCATTTACGACCATAGAGGGGGTGTCTATCAAAACATTACCATCACAGAGATCCAGCTCTCAAAAGGCCTACCTAATCAATGTGAGCATCTGTTTTTCGTACTTCTGCGTGATTCGTTTGTCGCCTCTTCTGAGTGGCTTGTGTGTTTTCTGGTGTGTCCACAGGTCAGCAGCCACAAGACGAATGAGGTTTTCGACCCAGCCCAAATTGCCCTGACAGAGAAGGAGTACGGGTGGATGCAGCGGTTCCTCTGCTTGAAGGACAAGCTGCCGGGCGGCCCGGTGCAAGATATTTGTTCAAGGTCAAAATTTATTTATATAGCACCTTTAAACATCACAAATGTTGACCAAGGTGCTTCACAAGCAAAGCAAAATACACACAAATAAAACAAAACCAAGGATATTCAGTCCGAAAACTTAGAAGTACAATAAAAACAAAATTGTATAATAGTCAAAAAAGGTCATAGCGTACTATATCCCAAGAAACTACAACCCCTGGCATTTAAGAGATGCATGAAAATAAATCCAAAATTATGAGTAAGCCTTAGAAAAAAGGTAGGTTTTAATTGATGCTTTAAAAAGGCTTAGTGTAGAAGGAAACTCTAATAGTTAAAGTGTAGTGTGTTCCAAAGTTTTGGAGCATAGACTGAAAAAGACCTGTCGCCTTTTGTTTTCAGACGAGATTTTGGGACATTTAATAACAGCTGGGCTGAAGATCTAAGTGATCTCTGAGGAGAATAAAAACTTAAAAGTTCTGATATATAAATAGGGGCAAGTCCATGTAGAGCTTTAAACACATAAGTTAGAACCTTGAAATCAATTCGTTGTTTCACGGGAAGCCAATGGAGGGAAGCCTGTATAGGTGAAATATGTTCCCTCTTTTTTTGTCCCAGTCAGGAAACGAGCTGCAGCATTTTGGACCATCTGTAATCGTGAGAGTGATGACTGACTGATTCCAGCATACAAGGCATTGCAGTAATCAAGCCTTGAGGAGATAAAAGCATGAATAACGGTCTCCAAATCCTTAAAAGTAAGAAAAGGCTTTAACTTTCGAAGTTGCTTTAGCTGGAAAAAGCTGGGCCTAACCACTGAATTTATTTGTTTGTCAAACTTCAGATCGGAATCAAAGATAACCCCCAAATTTTTGACACAGGAGTGATTGTTTGACTGAAGATGTCCCAAGAATGCACTGTATTTGTCAATCTGCGGTTTAGAGCCAAACAGGATAACCTCTGTCTTATTTTCGTTCAGCTGAAGAAAATTCTCATCCATCCATTCTTTAATATCCTTTAAACATGCCAGCAGAGAAAAAACAGAATCACTACCAGAATCTAATGGTAAATAGAGCTGGAGCTATCTGCATAGATGTGATAGGAGATCTTATGACGCTCTCCAAAAATCGGCGCAAGGGAAACATGTAAAGTGAAAATAGAACTGGACCCAAAATTGAACCTGTAGCTTACACAGGTGATTGGCACAGGGGATGATGAAAATTCCCCAATTTCTACAGATATACTCCTATTTGAAAGATAAGACTCAAACCAGTCTAAGGCAGCATCACAGATGCCAGCCTCATGATTTAATCTTTTTAACAGAATACAATGGTCCACAGTGTCAAAGGCTGCGCTTAAGTCCAACAAAACAAGAACTGCACAGTTTCCAGAGTCAACCGATAACAAGATATCATTTGTCACTCTTACTAGAGCAGACTCAGTACTGTGCTTAGCCTTAAAAGCAGACTGAAAAGGATCCAAGATGTTGTTAGAAGTTAAATACGGTGTAAGTTGGTTTAAAACCACTTTTTCCAGAACTTTCAGCAAAAAGGGCAACTTAGAAATGGGTCTGTAGTTGTGAAGTTCAGCAGAATCTAGGTTTGGGTTTTTTAACAAGGGGTGAACCACAGCATGTTTTAAACAGGATGGAACAGTCCTGCTTTGCAGAGAGGCATTTATAATGGATAGTACACTAGGTAAAACAACATCCGATACCTCCTTAAATAGTGTAGCAGGAATAGTATCAAGAGAACAAGTGGTTAATTTCATGTTAGAAATCACAACCAGCAAATCAGAGTATGATATAGTCTGAAAAACAGACAGACTAGAAGAACTAATCTGTAGATTATAACAGCTTTTAGATGAGGATAATAAAATCTGAGACCTAATACCAACAATCTTGTCTATGAAGAAGCTGCGAAACTTCTCACACAGATCTGCACTTGGGACAAAACTGAATGCTGTCGGAGGATTCAACACAGAATTTAAAGTGGAAAACAAAGACTTTGGACAATGGGAATTTTCTGCAATCAAACTGGAAAAATAGTCAGCCCTTGATAAAGAAACAGCTTCCTGACAGACTAGCTTGCAAAAGTTGATAAGAGATTTGCAATTTGTCCCGTTTCCATTTTCTTTCTGCTCTTCTATGTTTTTTCCTTAAAGATCTAATGTCTTCATTTAGCCAGGGCTGCTTATTTTGTTTAGTTTTCTTAACTTTGAGAGGAGCAACTGCATTTAATACTTCAATACAAGAAGCATTAAAATTAATAACCATGTCCTCAACATCCATGCCTTGTGATGCCAAAATAGTACTACCAGCTGCAGATGCTAAAAACAAATCTTTAAAATGCATAGCGGTAGATGAATTTAAGGGGCACTGTTCTTCACCTTCACGCCAAACCCATGCAAAAACCTGAACAACTACTTCCAGGATGCATGGAAGTCCACAGGCTTGCCCGGCTGCCCCACCTTTACTGACGTTCGGACTTCCATCGCCAGCCACGTAAGTGATTCCGCACATAGAGACATATTTTGGTAGCCTTCAGAATGGCATTTGTTTTACTCTCTTTCTCTGTCTTTCCAGGCCAAGTTCACTCACTCCAGTGAGGACAGCATGAAGATGTCCAAGTCCATGTGCCACAACATCCGGACAGCAAAATTTTGTCACCAACCTGTCTGCCCAGTAGGCCATGGAGCCCCGCAAGCTCTTTGAGTCTGCCTTGGAGGGTCCAGAGCGGAGCCAATCAAGGCAGCTGACCCCTCAGAACCGGAAGCAGCCTGCAGAGTTCCAACGTTCCAAAAAGCAGTCACCAAAATCTCCTGAGCTGACATCGGGCAGCACCACTCCAGAGGAGATGGCTGTCCATTACCAGAAGTCTGGGATGTCCAGTCCCGAGTCCATTGAGGTAAATTGACATCCTATAACCAGAATGAGTCTACCGTGTTAGACAGATTTGCGTTATCATGATCGATTCCTCATCATGTCTTTTTTTCTCCTTTGACAGCGTGAAACAGAGGACCCAGAGGAGAGTGGCCAAGGCGAGGTGGAAGGAGGAGAGGAAGGCAAAGCAGGAGGAGGAGCAGAGGGGGGAGCAGAAGGTGGGGCCCAACTCACCTCGGGGACATAGTCACCAAGCCCATGCAAAAAGTACCCGACCAGAAGAGACAAGGCAAAGGTGGTGCTGACACCTTTGAAATCTGCACTTGAATCCAACATCACACACAAAAATGTGTCGCCACTAAAGGTGAAGGCGGCCATTTTTTCATCGAGCTCCACCACACTCATGGGTAATGAGCCGCTAAAAAAAGCCTGGTGAATAAAGCCATTGAAAAGTGCCGCCAAGAAAAGTAGACTTTGCTTTTAGTTCTTAAAGGTCCCATGAAATCAAAATGAAAGTTTTTTGGGTGTTAGTATCAATATGTTAGTCTTAAGATTATCTGTATGCCAGTGTGCTCCAAACCAGTGACAAAATTCGCATTTAGAAGATATAGGCATTCAAAGCTTGCAGTTCGTCACTTCCACCAAAATGGCTCAACAATTTTTTTGACGTCACATCGTACTTCATCTTCTCATCAAACTTTCTGTCCAATCATATGCTCTCTTGAACGCGAAGCGCCTGCCCCCTACACTATAAATAGACGCTGAAGCTGCGGATGAGATCGATCACTTGTTAGTATTTCCTGTACAGTGAATGGCACGTAGTGCACAATGTAGGCGATAGGGAACGATTCAGACAGTGTAAATATGCTTTCGATTGGGGCAAATGAGGTCTGGTTTTGCGTTGTCACGCCAACTGCAGCAGCGCTCACAGTCTAATCTGGACTTTGGCTCTGGTCCAGAGACGCGATCGCACGGTGGCTTATCGCATGCGCGAGTCGGCATATATTAAACACTTTTAAAACTACACAGCCTCAGCATGATTATGATCACTATTTTGTTTTACTAAGAGTTTCATATTGAATCTAGGGGGTAATCTATTAGACTATGGCTGTCAAATGCGGCTTTACCGAGCTCAAGTATGGCTCTGGCCAGAGCAAATATAAACAAAATGCTATTGGCTATTTTAAAAAGGGGCGGGACTGCTCTATGTCCCGCCCTGTCTTCCTGTTTCAGTTGAAATTATGTCACCACATAGAATAACTCTGCGTGTTTCAAAGCACTTCAGGGGACCTTTAATGTTTTGTGTGTGTGTGTGTGTGTGGGGGGGGGGTTGTTGAAGGACATTTAACTTGTTTTGAATTTCTGGAGGACATTACATACTTCGATGACTTTTTTGCTTTTTGACCTGTATTTCACCAGTGTTCATAAGTCCTTGATGTTTCACTTTTTGAAATGTTTCAGTAAATTTGTTTGCAATTTTCAATGTATGAACTTCCTGTCTGTCATTTTAGTGATATTTAACATTTAATTTAAAATTTAACTTAAATAATTGTAATTATTATTTTTTATGTTTTAATTATTTTAATAATTAAGGTACCATTAAAATACATGTAATTAATATGTAACAGATGAATAACACCTCTCTCCACAGACAGCCTGTGTAGACCCCTTCAAATAAGTTACAGATGTCACTCGATCACCTGTACCTTATTTGACGGGACCTACACAGGCTTTCCGTGAACAATATAGTAAAAGGTCATATTTCATAACTACAAAGATTTTGAGTAATACCTACAGTACAGTGCTCAGGAAACACAATCCAGCAGTTTCATGTATATTAGAGCTCATAAAATTGCATAATTAGCACAAAAATGCATTGTCCACAGAAAGCCTATGTAGGTCATGTCAAATAAGTTGCAGGTGTCACTGTTTGAATTAGTACATTCTTGAGTAAAGAAAACAAACACACTCTATAAAAACTAATGTTTTTGTTTGTTTGAAGAGTGGAGAAAGAGTATTTGCCATCTAGTTGTAGCCAGTATACTTTTGTATGTTAAAATATCCTGCACATAGCGTTTAATCTTTTATATCATGAGATTTTGGCCAAATGTATTAAACTACAAGAAAAACTGTTTATTGGAATAAAAAAGACCTTTACCCTCTATCGTTCCTTTTATTTTTTGTGCTTAGTGGTGTGCCATGGGATTTTTTTACTTATCAAAACTGCTGCAGCAAAAAAAAAGGTTGGGAAACACTGCCCTACAGGGTTACCAACTGATCTCTAAAAGGAGTGGTGGGAACCTTGGGCACATATCCAGGCTGGGGTCTCAGGACGGGTGAGAGTGGAATTCCAGGCACGATGTTTTAGTGGAGAGGGCTTGAAGATCCCCCACCCTCTTGATTGCAGTCAGGAAGGCCATCTTTCTTTGAAGGGGCTCAAATGGATCTCCCTGTAAGGCCTGAAGGACCACAGAGAGATCCCAAGAGGGAATGAGGCACAGCCTTGGAGGATTCGACCTCTGGGCGCCTCTTAGGAATCTGACAACCAGATCATGCTTCCACAACAATCTGCCATCTACAGTGTTGTGGACTGCTGTGATAACAGCCACATACACCTTAAGTGTAGAAGCAGACAGGCACCTGTCCAGGCTCTCTTGGAAGAAGGACAGCACACACCTGATGCCACATCTCCGAGGATCCTTCCTATGGGAAGAACACCAATTCACAAATATGCACCATTTCAGGTCATTTAGGCACCTCGTAGAGCAGGGGTGTCCAAAGTCTGACCCACAGGCCAAATAAGGTCAGTGGATGTATTTCAAATGGCCTGCAGCTTGTCAGATGCTGTTTTCTAACAGGCGTGCAAAGTAGAAGAAAAGTCATCCATTGTCAGTATTTCAGCAGGAAGAATCTTCCCTTCCAAACGTTAACCCGCAGGCTCCTTGATGGTACTTCCCATCCAGTCCAAAATGACATGAGCTTCTGCAACTGGTCTGTGCTAGCTGTGTGTACAAATAATCACAAGGTGGATACAAACATCATTAATACTTTTTATAAGGTTACATGTTAAAACAGTTTCAGTGAACAGTGATCAGCAGTGTTGAACTTATCTTACAGTGAACAGTTTGAGCAATATTTTTACTAAATTGACTGCTGCAATTTGACAAAGTATTCAGAAAGCAAAATAAATTTAAAAAATATTGGGAAAGGCCATTTTACCTTTCTGATTGTATTCATGAAGAAACATAATTTGAGTGACAACCTCAAGCTGTTGTCGTTGTCATCATCAGAATCTGCGTCAGACCATGCAATGTGCTGAAGGATGACAAAACAAAAATTGAGAGAAAAACCAGTCCTCAACTTCTTAATAGTTATACTCAGAGGTGTCTATTAACCCCATCACCAATTGCAGCGTCTCCTATAAAACATAAGTGAAATGGTGTGCAGATTATAATACATATTATTAAAGAATACAGCAACAAATGTACAATAGCAAGGCAAGACCTGAGAAAGGCTTGGATTACAATATCCATAAATGTGATAACAGTTACCTATATATGCAGTTCAGTGGAGCAGCCCAGTTCTCTCCTTTTGCCTTGTAAAGTGACAATAAGTGTCTTTCTTGGTCTTCAGGGTTGTAAATTCAAATTAAAACGCAGTGGCTTCTCCTGGCTGTGTTTCCTAAGCAAAACCTGCAGAAGAACACAGATGCCATGCACAGATCTAAAATCCTCATCCATTCTGCTATCAAGAAAAAAAAAAGGATGATGATCATGGCAGCCATTCTCCCATGAACATGAAAAAATAAGCCCCCTACATTGTTCCATTATACTTGTAAGTACACTATAACCAATGTCACACTTCACAGAGGTTACCATTGGAATTAGCTCCTGCTTGTTCAGATGATACCACAGCTGAAGAAAGTCCGGGAAGCTCCTCTGACCATTGGGGACTGTTACTGGTGTCATCCCTCTGACTAATTTTTTTTTTTTTTTTAAACACAAGTGATAATACCTGTCAATGCATAAATTTGCATGGGTTGGGAGTAAATCAGTGAATCACTGTCTGGCAAATAGGGCAAGTCTGTAAGTAAAGACTTAGGAGATTAAAACACCTCACATTAAAACAATTGAAGAAACAATTTCACAATACTTAGCAATATAAAAATATGAATTACCCCAAATGACTCCTCATTGTCTGTAACCAGCAATTCTTCCGTATCTTCCACAGGTTCGGCTTTCTGTTTCGCCAGGTACATTTATTATTTAATGCTCTTGACTAGATGAAATTTATGAACTAAACATTTCAGCAAAATTAGAGAAAGAATATATAAAAACTTGCCAAACATTCCTGTACATGTAAGGCCAACATCTGCCAGGGCATTTTCTGGCCACATGACACAAAGTTTTCTTTGAGCATCTTACAAAAATTCAGGAGCATCATAAGGTAGGGGTTCTGTTGAAAGTGTTTCCTGAATTGGAACCATATAGAGAACATTTTTCCCCATTGTTGGAAGCAGATTTGAGTGCACGCAAATCTGCTCTCAGCTTCAGTAAGAATCATGGACAATTTCCGGCACCCACTTAAACCTTATTGATTAGAATGTAAAGTACAGTATTGCCTGTCCCAACTCTGTTCTTTTACATAGCACAGCACATCACGTCTGCAGTGCATTAGAATATAGTGAGTCCTTATTTTCCAGAGCCCAGAGGCCAACTTGAACCCCCGATTCTGATTTATTAATTTTACAGACTGATACACAAAAGATTTACGTAACATAGCCAATTCAATCTAGCATATGCAACTCGTCTTCTGCCATGGGAAAAATTTCATACAAAATGTGAGAAGAGTCAGACATAATTTTTCCAGACAGGGTCGGTAATTTTTTTGTATACACATCTTAACTTGGCTCAGGTTTATCGTATAAACTACCTATATATAATATATGTTATTTACATACTGTATTTGTGTGGGACAGATGGGAGGGGGACATGGTCGCATCACAGAGTATGCCTGCCATATCATACATCAAAGCACATGACACACAATGTTCGGAGGAGAACGCTGGAAAATATGACAGAAATGACGATACTCATCTGTATTGCATGCAACGTATTGTCAAGTATGGTGATCCATACTCGAAATTGGTGCTCTGCATTTAACCCATCCAAGTGCACACACACAACAGTGAGTAGTGAACAAATGCGCACACACACACACACACACACACCGTGAACACATACCCGGAGCAGTGGGCAGCCATTGCTCCAGTGCCCGGGGCGCAATTAGGGGTTCGGTGCCTTGCTCAATGGCACCTCAGTCGTGGTATTGAGGGTGGAGAGAGCGCTGTACATTCACTCCCCCCACCTACAATTCCTGCCAGCCCGAGACTTGAACTCGCAACCTTTCAATTACGAGTCTGACTCTCTAACCATTAGGCCACGACTTCCCCACGATGAGATAGACCTCTGCAATCCTCTGGGTTCTCGTGCCTCAAAAAACAAACTTCTAATGGTATACTATACATTGGGCAATATAAATCCTAAACAAAGTTCTAAGTTAGCTGCCATCCATCTACTTGCTATTGCTAAATCAAGTGACATCTCTCAGTGTGGTGTAGACGTAATTTTGCAGAGAATACATGAAGATCTGAATTTGTTGTATAATGGTGTGAGCATCAAAACTGCCAAGGGGGAGAGAACAGTATACGGTGCAGTAGTTTCTCTCTGTGGTGATACCCTGGCTCAACATGCAGCAGGCTTTAAAGAGGGAGTTGGGTTTGCATTCAGCAAATGCAGACACTGTGAGTGCAATTTCGAAGACATGCAAGTTTACTTTGATTCAGAAAACTTTGTCAAACGATCTTTAGATAGACATGTCAGACAATGTAATGAAATTGAGAGGGCTGCTACAGACTTTGAGAAACAGTTTGAAAAACACTTATGGGATTAATAGGAAAAGCAAACTGATTGAATTTCCAGCCTTTGATCTCATCAAGCAAACACCTCAGGATATCATGCATGTGATATTAGAGGGAGTGGCACCACTGGAAATCAAAACTGTACTGAAACATCTTGTGCTGTCAGGGCAACTGGACTTGGACACATTGAACAGTGCTATTCTAGGATACCCATACTCAACCGATGTCAGAGACAAACCTTGCCCTATTACTGTCACCACATTATCATCAAATGACAACAAGCTAAAGCAATCATCTGGGCAAATGCTTGTCCTCTTGAAGATCCTACCATTTATATTGGACAGCTGTGAAAGAGACGAATATTTTCAAGTCATCATTGAGCTAATAGAGATTGTTCAGATCTTATTTGCACCAGTTATTTCTTTGGCAACTATAGCAAAGCTTAAGTTGCTTATTAAGCAGCATTTGAGTAATATGAAACAGTTATTTCCTAAGAACAATATAACCCCAAAGCAACATTATTTGATACATATTCCTGAGCAGATTAAAGATTTGGGTCCAATGCTGAGACATGTGTATGAGGTTTGAATCTAAACACTGTTTTTTTTTTTTTAAACAGTGGTCTTCTAAGTTAAATTTCAAGAATGTTTGCAAGTCTTTGGTTAAACACAATCAGATGTTTGAGAGTTGTCAAAATACCAGCAGTGAGAATCACCCAATTTTTTCAAAAGATGTACTAATGGGTCCTGCATCTGAATTTGAAGTATGTGCAGGATAAAATGAGAGATTTTTGGGGTGTAGAAAATGTGCATCATGTGATATCTGTAAAATGGCTTGAGCTAAGTGGCAACAAGTATTCGTGCCAGAAGTCAGTGATCGTAACCGATGTAATTGAAGGTGTTCCTGTATTTGGGCTCATAAAAGACATATACATTGCAAATTCTTCATTGTACTGCTTTGAATGTCAGGTTTATAATACAGTGGGTTTCAGTTGTGATTTTGTATCTTATGAAATTGAGGTTCCAAACCTTGCTCAAGCCACTGAGATAGTGGATGCTGATAAAATTGTGGATTATACATCATATTATGCACTCAGTTTTAAGAACCGTACTTACATTCCTCTCAAGTATTATCTGGGAGATGTGTGAGATTTACAAGTGCACCACTGACTAATAATTTACTAAGAAAAGTTAAGCCATTAAACAAAAAGCATGCCGTTTAGGCATTTGTTTTATTTTTTACATTGTAATTCCCGTTTTCCTAAATGCATGGATCTAATTGAATTTTTATTTTAAGGATCTAAAATCAATTTTAATTTTATGTATACTTGGCTACTGTTGTAAAGAAGAAAAAAAACTACATGTTCAATTTTGTAGATTTATACTGGATGCTGTTTGGTGTACAAGAAGTTATCAATATAAATTGACTTTGTCAACATCAAATAAAATGTTATGCTTTTCTGATTTGCAGTTCTTGTTCTCATTTGGTTCAAAAGTTAAGTAATGTAAAAGAAAAGAAAATAATTA
>JAFVLL020038573.1:41378-63572 GCA_021397915.2 Tor tambroides | reverse complement strand
TGAGCCGCTCTGAGATACTGAAAACACTGGATCATGAATTGCTCACGTGTAATTGAACACAGTGCTTCATTTTATATATACAGTACTTGCATATACAGTATTAACTTATTTGACAATTGCACTAAGCCATAATGTAGTAAAAGAAAGATTTTATATGTAGTTTCTGAGTGCTTCTTACATCTGTGGCCTCCAACTCCTCCTTATCATTAATGCTGGCCACTGAGATCTGGCCTTGACTGATCGTGGGGAAATCATAGGGATTGGTTGTGATAAGGAGCATATCTGAGGAGAAAGAAGAAAACAGATCAAATGTGGAAAAGAACTTAAAGATGACTGGCCATCATGTGGCATTATGTGTGACATTCTCACCTATCAGCTGTGGTTTATGGCCTGTAGTGACCTGATAGAAGATATGGTAACTCCTCTCATCCGCCAGCTGAAATGTCACCCTGGACTTCTCCAGCAAATCTTGAAGGACAAAAACATAGTTACCATGTGGAAAGTGGTTATCATTTTGATGATGTGCAAAAAGGCTTACATGTTTCAATATCAGCGGAGGCGAGTTTCCCAGTCGTTCCAAAGTGGATTCGTATGAATTTACCCTGTTGGAATTTGCAACTTAGGATAAACAAATGCTAATTAACTTCTTAAAAGTAAGACAACACCACTTCTGAACTCACAAAGCGTGAGGAGTTGTCATTCCTCACGGTTTTGGCATTCCCAAAAGCTTCAAGCAGAGGGTTGGCTGAAATGATTTGATCTTCCAGCGTCCCCTGTGGTGGAAGATTTCAGCAAAATATTATTGATTTTAAAAATCAAGCCTGCTGCTCGTACACCATGATCTTTTCCTCACCTGCATTTTTCCTTGCACGGCCTCTTTCTTCTTGTCTCCAGACACTGCGATTGTCGCAAAGTACTGAATGACTCGTTTGGTGTTCACAGTCTTTCCTGCACCAGATTCTCCGCTGGAAATGACACAGTTACACGGTTACACAGCTGGAGCTTCACAGCTCATCATCTATCATTTGAGAGTGTAGAGTTTTAGCACAGTCAAGGCCACTGATCATAACTTACGTAATCAGCACAGACTGATTCTCACGGTCTACAAACGAAACAGGAGAAATAATGGGAATCTCTTGCATTTCTTGTTTAGAATGCATTGGTAAATAAACCGTTGTCTTTGACGAAAGTCAGAATTAAAAAAAATGTAATCTAAAATCGAACTGTTTGATTTGTGCACCCTTGCGTATTTAATAAACAGTTTATCATTTATAATATTGTTATGCCTTGTACATAAAGGTTAGAAAGTGAAAGTTGTGACGTATTGTCAAGTATGGTGACCCATACTCGAAATTGGTGCTCTGTGTTTAACCCATCCAAGTGCGCACACACAACAGTGAGTAGTGAACAAATGCACACACACACACCTTGAACACACACCCAGAGCAGTGGGCAGCCATTGTTCCAGCGCCCGGGGAGCAATTAGGGGTTCGGTGCCTTGCTCAAGGGCACCTCAGTCATGGTATCAAAGGTGGTGAGAGTGCTGTTCATTTACAATCCCCACCTTCAATTACTGCCGGTGCAAGAATCGAACTGGCAACCTTCAGGTTACTAGCCCGACTCTCTAACCATTAGGCCACAACTGCCCCTAATCATGATCCCCTTAGGATCATGATTTTCACCATGAGTGTTCATTAGCACCATTTGTTGTTTGCATTTGGGATCCAATAGAACATTTTGGCCTGGAAACAGCTGATGGTAGTCACTGACTTCCATTGACCTTCACACTATAGAAGTCAATGGCTACCATCAACTTTTTGGTTATCAACATTCTTCAAGATATCTTGTTTTGTGCTCAAGAAATCTAGGTTTGAATGACATGGGAGTGAGTAAATGATGACAAAATTGTAATTTTGAACTGTACCTTTAAAACTATTTGTGCTAGACCAGTGTGTTTATGATTGCTATTTTAAATGAAAATGAATTTGATAAATTCCAATTTGCATTATTAAGCAGGATAACAGACAGTTTTTGGACAGCTAAAGTAACAAAAACCTGGAAACGAGTTGCATTTTAACACTTCCAGTTCCAATATCCTGAAGTCAATGGGTTTTTTGAATAGATTTTTGGTTAATAAGGTCTACGGTGAACATAAGCTCAAGATGTTTTCACGTTTTACTCTACAACATAAAATAAATCAGCAACCCCCCCCCCCTTGTTATTTCTTAAAGGTTTTACTTGTCTTGAAAAAGGTGGTTGCTAACAAGTTGCTAAAAGCCAGTGGAAAAAATTTGGTTGGGTTTTTGTCGAGGGAACCAGGGTGATGCAATCTTCTGGGATGGTCTACAAAAATATGACATCATTGTACCATTTTATAACATGCGAATACTATGATTTGCATCAAGCAGACCAGACCCAGTCAGAATGGTGTTTACATTTATTCACATCAAGAACCTTCTGTAGACAGATGGCTCTATTTTCCTCATGCGATATTTAAATGAAAGCATCAAAACCACTTGTTGAGTGCATGAACATAATGGCTATTCAGAGGCGTTTAAATTAGTCCCAGCTTAAAGCGCCAATGAAATGTAAATTTGTTGTGCAGACAGCTTCATTTATTGTTAATGGGAGTTTTCACGACAATATAAAACTAAAAGTCATCATAAAAAACAGCTTATGAAGCTTTTCCTTGATTAAAAATGTGTCCCTAATAGTGAATTAGACCCACCTGTAAGCATATTCTGATATGCATTGTCAGATACAGAGAAGATGTGAGGTGGCGCCTCCATGCGCTTTTTGCCCCTGTAAGCCACCACCACCTCTGAGTTATACACCGGCAGCCACTTGTAAGGATTCACAGTGACACAGAAGAGCCCAGAGTAGGTCTGCAGAGACAAATCACAGAGATTCATTGAAATGATATTAAGTGCTCCAGTCTGACCATTTTTCAGAACTGGGGCGTTCCTTACATAAATCATCCATGCCGCGTAACGATCTTTGAGGTTAAACAGCACCGAGGGCTCGTTGAGGTGGGTCATCATGGCCATGTCCTCAATTTTATCATACTTTGGTGGATTCATTGGGTGACATTCCTCATCTTTCACTGTCACAGTCTGCAGGGAAAATGTCATGTCACTGTATTCTGGAGCAGTCATACAATTTCACTACAATTTCTTTGTGTTTTAAGCGAGATTCTTCAATCTAAACCGATTTCTTGGCGTCTCACCTCCCCAGCCTCAGTCTGGACTGTAGCCTCGCCTCCTTCTCTGTTTTGAATGATGCCTTTAATGTACAGCGCTTTGGCATAAGGAACAAAACAGGCTGTCTTGGCATCAAACAGCCGATTCTGAGCTTCAATTCGCTCCTTCTCGGGTTTGCGGAGATAGATTGCAGCTGGCCCATATTGGGCCATTTCTGCATCGCTGCTCATGATGTCCCAAAACTGGAAAACAACAATGACCTTGTCAAAATAATATACATAATTTATTTTGAGAAAGAAACAGAAACATAAATGGAAAAAGAAACATAAATGGGAAAATTGGACTATACCTTTAATAGATCTCCTCAGTAGTACAATATTGATTACACTGAAAATGAAACATATTTATTATATTATATTTTATGTATTTTATGTGAAAAGTACACATTGCTGGGTTGTTGCAGTGCTGGGTTGTTTTCAAAATATGGACTAACCCAACTTTTGGATTAAAAAATTAATTTAAAAATGTAACCCAACATTTGGGTTAGTCCATATCTAACCAAAGTTGGGTTGAAACAACCTAGCATTTTTTCAGAATATATATATATATATATATATATATATATATATATATATATATATATATATATGGCAAATTACACTTCAATACTTTCTCTAATTTAGAATAATAATTAGAGTACATCTTAATTCTGTCTACTTACATTTTTTTTTTTTATTTAAAAATTATTTTTGTATGAACTAATGAATGAAACTGAATGAAAAAGTGATCTTACCGCAGGTGACCACAAACTGACAGACAATCTCCTTAGCACAGCAAGAAGTGCCCTTTTATTAAGATGTGCTAGAGCAGCAGAAATCACACTTTATATTTGGACATGCAAATCTATTCAAACCTTAATCATGTCACACTATCTTTATCTTTCTATAGCCTCGGAAATTCAAAGGCTAATTGAATGTGTCACCAGGATCAGGTAACAGTGTTCAAAGATCTGGGTTTAAATGTGCATGCCTGCATTTCCTTTGTCTTTATCTCTAATAATAAACCTCTAATACATTCTTCTTCAGGACAAGACTGATAACAGACATTAAATGTAATTAAAAAATTAAAATTAAAATTAAAAACTGTAATGTAAATGTAGTTAAAATCTTGAAGAAAATGTTCAAATTTGGAAAATACACTATATTGCCAAAAGTACTGGGTCGCCCCCTTCTAATGAACAGGTTTGACTACTTTAGTAATTTCTATGAGTACAAATCTTAATGTTAAAGCATATAATGATATTCTAGGGAATTGTGTGCTTCTAATTTTATAGCAACAGTTTGGACAGGACCCTTTTCTATTCTAACATGACAATGCCTCTGTGTATAAGACAAGGTTCAAAAAGAAAATGATTGATTCAGTCAGTGTGGAAGAACTTGACTGGTCTGCATAAAACCAAGTCCTAATCCCAGTTGAACACTGGCTCTGGTGTGACTGTAAATGCAGACCTTGAGCCAAAAACTCATCACAAACACCAATGACTTGTATATATGGGTACAGTCATTTTAGACACTTCCAAAACTGTTGCAACAGAGATGGAAATACAATTTTTAAATACATGAATTATGTTCCCATCGTTGTTGCCACAGATTTGGAAGTGCATTTTTCTGTTCTAAAGAAGGGGGTGTCCCAATACTTTTGTCTATATAGTGTATGTACAAGTCATTGGTGTTTGGTGATGAGTTTTTGGCTCAAGGTCTGCATTTACAGTCACACCAGAGCCAGTGTTCAACTGGGATTAGGACTTGGTTTTATGCAGACCAGTCAAGTTCTTCCACACTGACTGAATCAATCATTTTCTTTTTGAACCTTTGAACCATTTTCTTCTTGTCCTTTGAACTTTTGCAATGGTCTTCTCTGCATATCATATCAGTTACTCCTAAAGCTATAAAGCACAATGGGAACATTTGTTGTCATATTAAGAACACCTTAAATCCTTCTCCAAACATCCACTTCAGTTTTCAAGGACAGATGCTCAGCTGATGCTGAGCACTTGCTCCTCCAGACCCAAAAATACCACTTACAAAGCTCCGTTTGACACAATTCTTCAACTGTGTTAATCTGTGAGAACGTTTGCTTGACATTTATGCTGGAAATCCTTGGTGGAGGACACTAACTGTAAGACAAGTCCTTTACATCTGTGAGTGAACTAATATTAAACCCAGGGTAGCTCTTCTAGGAAAAACATTTGGGAACAAGAGGTAGACTACAATGTTTTGTGACTGTAAAGTGTGAATTGTGACTGTCCTCTTAAAATGAGGTGAGAAAGCATTTGGAAAATGACATATTGTGTTGTATTCCAGCATATTCTCTTTAGTCTGAAGGTACTGCAAAGTATATTACTCTATTGCAATATCAGTGCTTTTTAACAGAGAGTTGCAAAAAGGGTTTGATTAGAACTGCTGAGTTTAGGGGTGTAGTGTGTTTCTGTTTAACTGAACAATGGAAGACAAAGACAAAAAACACACCTTCCAAAGAGGAATGACAGCATACAAGCGCCTGTAGAAACCTTTATTCTCTCTTCTGATCATTAAGGAGATCTCTGATGCGTGACATCCCAGAAATAGCCCCATGAGAGTGAGCTTTGATCCTGTTTAACATGTTCGGAAGCCGGGACTTTGATGGTGTCACGTGAGTGTGTTTTGACACAGGATGCCAAAAGGATACTGTGACAGATGGCTGAGGAGCCTGCAGAGCTGTTATTGACGTGATAATTGGACTAAAATCAAGGGAATTGGGGCTGAAACTGAAAGAGAAACATATTTACCTCTCTATTTATTTTTTGCACATTAATCTGAGCATTATTTTGACTTTGTATACAGTCACAAGTTGACGTTGGACAAAAAGTTCTTAGTGTCTTTTTTATCCGTTTGGTTAATTTAGGTCACATATTTTATATAACCTTTTTTGTGCACGCTGTTATACTGTGACCAGTCATAGCTCCTTGCAGCAGATCAGAAAGACTAGAAGAAAAGGTTAGATTCTCAGGCGTCTAATTGATCTTCCTTAAGCATGAGTGTACTTGTATATTTGTAGCTTGTATACTGTCATGTGGTGTATCTTAAAAACCATAACATTTGTTAAAAAAAAGTTTGTTTGTTGGACGGCTCATTTTTGTAACTCTTTATGTTAAACCTATTGTTGTTAGCTCAGTATTATGCATGTATCGTGTAATTTTTTAAGGCATGAGTAATAACAGATTAGCTTGTATAAGTAGACAACATAAACTTGATTGTGATTTTCGTATTCAGCATGTCAAATTCATAAAGAAACATTAAACGCCTATTTAAGCCTGTTATTAAAATAAAGTAAGGGTGTCACCTGCTGGTGAACTGTAGTCACTACAAGCTTGACAAACTGCTGCATGTTAACCGTGGAAAACCAAATTAGGGTACTTTTGCTTGTAACAGCAGCAGAACACATTTGGAGCTAAATATTTACTGCAGTTGCAGATATTTATATGGCCATAAAGTATAATTAAATTCTAATAGCTTGTAATGTAAATCAATGAGGTCTTTATAATAGTATAACAGACTACATACATAAAATGCATAACTCACTGTTACTCTATATCTCTCAATAACATGTTTTAGTAAGATGCTATTTAAATGTTTAGTCTTATGATCGAAGCTGTCTTTTTCTTTTCAAAAACATAATGTAATGACGTGAGATGACGATTGAGTATTATTCTTTAAATTGTTTCAGATTTTAATTAAAATATATGATCAATGTTTATTTTGTTGGATTTGCTATATCAGCATAGTAACAAATGAAAATACATTCATATGGTGCTAAATACATATACATGCAGCGCTCAGTTTTACTGTATACGATAAGCAACAAGAGGTTTTTGCTCCGTCTCTCTTTGCACCAAGTGTTCTTGGCCTGAAAGGAATTAAAGAGCCCTGATCTAAAATGTTGTTCAAGCAGAAATGGAAAAAGTTTGTTTTTGCCTGACACTCAGCAGTTGTGTGACTTGATTGAAATGAAATGATCAAATAATGTTTGGAATTACAGCGATATGATGATCTTTGTCATATATTTTCATTTGAATATTTGAATCAAATCTGGATCTGAAACTGACCCAGATCATTTGTTTTCAGAACTGAAAATAAGAATCTGTTAGAACTCATTTAAACAGAGCTGATTATGAGAGCAGGTGTTTCCTGTGTGTCAGGACTGAACTTCCTGTCCTGAAGAAAATCTCCACAGATCACTGCATCTGATACAAGACAAACTTTTCAGATTCACATGTTATCGTATCACATGAATGTCAGGCTTTTGGGAGCAATTTATTTCTTGCAGTTTAGTGCATAACTTTACTGCATCAAACAGTACAATAATTTCTTGTTCATTTATTACTCATTTGACAGTGATTGTGATTTTGTTGACTGTCACTCAGTCATTCAGACTGTATTAATTTCTTCTGTACTCTTCACAAATGATCTTTACTCACATTAACACTAGTTGAAAGTTTACTTCTTTCATTGTTAGTGAAAACTGACTCCATTCTGAAAGTAATTAATCAATTTTGAATGGTTACGTGCATCAATTTCTCCGTAAAATCAGTGTTTTTAACATGCAGTTTCTTAAACAGGTTGTAAATTATTGTACATTAACATTAAAGCCAAAATTTTTATTTTCTGCAGAAAATGACAGTTCAAGCTACTAAGTTGCATTCTTTGACTATTTTTAGTATCTCATGATTCCTATTACACCACACCAGGAAATGTTATTTTGTGCTATCAAAAAAAATCAAAAAGCACATTAGTTTCTTAGCATTTATTCGCTGCAGTCAGATTTCTTGATGCTTTTGCTGGAGGTTTTTGAGGCAGCAGTCGCTTCACATGTCAGCTGTGTGTCTTTGTCCCACTCTGAGCTCTCAATGCTTAAATAACTGCTCGTCTTGAACTTCTTATCAGGCTGCTGTTCAGCAGATCCAGTGAAGACGCCTTCAGTCACTGAGTTCCCGTTCACAAGCCAACGCACATCAGCAAAAGCCCCAGACATGTGATTGATCAGACACACCAGAGTGACTTTACTGGAGCTCAGCTCTTCTCTGGATGGACGGAGGATGTTCAGCTCAGGAGCAGCAGCAGCTGCATCTAAACACAAATCATCAGCAACATCTGCAGACAGACCTTCATCTCCACCAGACAACTCAGATATTACAGTCTGAATATATATTTCAAACTTCACACATCTCAGCATAAAAACAATTTTTTTTTTTTACATCAATTAATAATTAACATAATTATTTGAAAACATTTGATTGTCATTTTAAAATGGCTTTGACAACAACAAAAAATGCATGCTGGATTTTTGTTTTAAGTTAAAATGTACATGAATATATGGCACTGTGTATATTTTAGGTGCTGACACTTATATAATTTTTAATCATCTTTGTGTCTTCACTAACTCATTTTCAATTATCCTGCAATTTGACAAATTACTTTTTAAGCCATATAGTTCCATCATATTCAAGTCAAATATTCCATGTATCAATTAATAAAATCTGCATGTATAATAATTATAACAGAATTAAACATATTTTTAGGGGAAATACAGCATCTGTTTCATTTGTGTTTCACTGATACTGACCATAAATAATTAAAAAAGTATATTAAAAACAAATTAAAAATTAAAAATTAAATAAAATTAAACAAATCTGATGCTCCTTAAATCACAACAGGAGAACAGTCTGCTCAATACTATAATACTAACTGAATATAACATACAACCAGATAGCAAACAGATAAAAGTTAAAGCTGTAGTGAAAGTCTTTTCAGTCTATTTCAAGACTGGTTACTGGAGGTTCTGGATAAAACTGAATTCACACATTTAACTGTAAATGAACTACAAGGTCAATTTAAAAAAATAATGAGTTTCTATATCTACACTGAGTAGACTATATGTAATACAGTGAGAAATAAATGTAATAACAGTGGAAAGATGACTTACCAGTGACAATGAGTTTTGTTCCTTGTCCGAATACCACAGTGATACATTTCATATGTTCAGCCGTACAAAAACCTCCTCAGTCTGTGAAGAGACACAAACAGAAGTGAAACACTCACGCCAGCTCAGCTGACTGTGTGCTTTACACATTTCATTGATGGAGAAATCATTCAGATTCAAACACAATCCACCAGCCCACAGCAGCCACATCCCCACGTTGGAGGAGCACAAGGTGAGGCGCACAATGAGGGCTGTGAACCTGAGGAAAGCTACAGGTCCTGATGGTGTCTCGGGACAGGTGCTGAGGGACTGTGCGGGACAGCTGGCAGGGGTCTTCACCAAAATCTTTAACCTGTCCCTCTCTCAGGCTGTCGTTCTATCCTGCCTGAAGACCTCCACAATCATTCCAATCCCGAAGAAGAACACCATCAGCTGTCTGAATGACTACCGTCCAGTTGCACTCACACCCATCATTATGAAGTGCTTTGAGAAGCTGGTCCGGACCCACATAGTCTCAATCCTCCCACCCAGCTTCGACTCTCACCAGTTCGCCTACAGAGCCAACAGGTCCACGGAGGACGCCATCGCCACAGCTCTTCACTCGGCTCTATGTCACCTGGGAGCTACGCACGGCTGCTCTTTGTGGACTTTAGCTCGGCATTTAACTCCATCCTCCCCGACAGACTGATGACCAAACTGTTAGACCTGGGAATATTTCACTCCATCTGTCTGTGGATTAAGGACTTTCTGTCCGATCGCCCGCAGAAGGTGAGGGTAGGCCGCCACTCCTCCTCATGCCTTAGCCTCAGCACCGGCTCCCCCCAGGACTGTGTGCTGAATCCCCTTCTTTACACCCTCTACATCCATGACTGCACCCCCACCCACTCCAGCAACACCATCATCAAGTTCGCTGATGATACCACCGTGGTGGGGCTCATCTCTGGGGGAGACGAGTCCGCATACCGGGACGAGGTGGAGCAGTTGTCAGTGTGGTGTATAGAAAACAACCTGGCCCTGAATACCACCAAAACTAAGGAACTGATTATTGACTGCAGGAGAAAGAAAACGGACTTTAAGCCCCTGTTCATCAATGGGGACTGTGGGGAGATGGCCTCCAACTTCCGATTCCTGGGCGTTCACCTTGATGATGACCTGACCTGGACCACCAATACCACTGCTACCACCAAGAAGGCACATCAGAGACTGTACTTTCTGAGAATTCTTTGGAAAAATCAACTTACAGAGAAACTGTTGGTGTCCTTCTACCGCTGCACCATAGAGAGTATCCTCACATACTGCATCTGTGTGTGGTTTTCCAGCTGCACAGTCGCAGAGAGGAAGGCGCTCCAGAGGGTCGTCAACACGGCCCAAAAGATTATCGGTCAACTCCTCCCCTCCCTGGAAGACCGGTATAGTTCCCACTGTCTCAGGAAGGCACATAACATTCTCAGAGACCCATCTCACCCCGGAAACACTCACTTTGAACTGCAGCCCTCAGGCAGACGTTACAGAACAATGAAAACTCGGACTAACAGACTAAAAAACAGTTTTTACCCCAGAGCCATAACTGCACTGAACACAACCAAGAATTAAACACTCAGTAATTATCTACTGTGCAATAAGACGGGATCATGCAATGACTGGCAGAAATGTGAATGTAATCTGTGAATGTTGAGTTGTGCTTGTATGTTTCTCCTGTTGTGCTCTTGTATGTTTCTAGGTATAAATATGCCTAGCTTTCTATTTTTTTTTCTGTTTTTCTTTTTATTGTTTTTGCACATTAAAGGTTTGCTTCTTCAATTTCGTTGTACTTGTATAATGACAATAAAGATATACGATACAATACGATACAATCACTCCGTTTCAGTCTTCATGTTAGTTGTGTTTGACTGCTGTGTATTAAAGTGCTTTGAAACACAATCTCATATGTGGCTGTTGTTATCTGCAGGTGTCAGTGTCTGTGGAGAATCCTGCTGTAGTCAATCACAGTGAATGAAGCTCATAAAGTCTCTCTGAACATGAACACATGGATCTGCTGATGAGGAACTGAGGGGCTTCTCCTGTGACCTGTTTATATCAGCGTCCACCATCAGTAGAGCTGCCTGTGTTACAGACCAATGAGAGTGTTTCTCCTTTGCTGACTGTGATTAATGGAGGACTCTGAGTCACTACAGTCACTCCACTGACACCTGCAGAATAAACACACACCATCACTGATACACAACACTCACATCTGACATATTCATGAGCATCTGTAACTGCAGTCTAGAGATGTCTTACATGACAGAGTGATGATGAGGAGGATGAAGATGGTCAGCATGTTGTGAGTGTGTGATGTGAACAGACTGAGCAGAGGAGAGCGATCAGAGACCAGCTTTAAGAGAATGATGGGGGCGGAGCCTCTCACTGACATCATCATCATCATCATCATCACAATCATCACTGGATGATTGACAGACAGTTTATTTGCATAAACTCAAGTATTAAAATAAATGCATTTTCATTGCTTTTTTGAATTGTAAGCATTCATACTGGATTTCTTAATCTTCTTCTAATTTCTTAATCATTAAAGTATGCAAAAGTTTGATGTATCAGAAAAAAATTATTTGATGTTCTAAAATACTCAGATCAGGGATAGAAACAGTGAGTAACAGAAAACAATGTCACAAATTTCACTAACTACTATTTTTAAAGCATTGAATTTACTTTGTGTGTACAGGTGCATCTAAAAAAATTAGAATATTGTGTAATATCTTTTTGTAAATTTCAAAAAGTGACACTTTCATATATTCTAGATTCATTACTGTAACAGGGTGAACGAGACGTGAGACGTGCAGATCCATTTGCAAGCTTCATTCCAAGACGTGGTCAAAAACACAGGCAGGGTCAAAACATCAGCAAACAGGTATAACGCAGGTAAGACAAAGAGTAATCCTAGGGCAAGTGTGGGTCTTTTCCAGAGACGGCGAACAATGTCCAGAGGGCTTGAGAAGAGGGGTAGTCCAATAAGATGAGCAACAATCCAAACGAGGTACAAACAGAGTCCGAATGGCGAGACAAGGGTTAATCCAAGATACACAGGCAGGAATCAGAAAACAAGGCAACACAAGATGACTAGACTAACTAGAACTGGAAACTAGACTATCACTAGGTGAGTGAAAAACACAGAACAAAACTAGAGACTAAACGGAAACACAGAATGGCTCGGTAAGGCAACTAACACTAGGAGAGTGCTAAACGCTAGAACAATACTTGGCGATCTGAAAGAGGAAGTCCAAGGCTTATAAAGCGTGTCTGAATGGATTCAGCTGTGTATGTGTAATCAGTGCCTTCAGCTGTGTGTGTGCAATCAGTGCAATGGATCATGGGAACTGTAGTCCGAAGTGACATGTAAAAGTCTGTGTGGAGTGAGAGTCAATGTAAAGAGAAGGCGACATCTGGTGGTGAGCAGACGGAAGGCTACAGACTGGATTCATGACAATTACATTTAAAGTAAAAAAAAAAAAAAAATTTTTTTTGTTTGCTTTAATTTTGATGATTAGAGCTTACAGCTCATGAAAGTCAAAAATCAGTATCTCAAAATATTAGAATATTTATATTTGAGTTTCATTAAATTACCATCCCTACAGTTTAAATTCCGGGTATCTCTTGTTCTTTGAAACCACAATAATGGGGAAGTCTGCTAACTTGGCAATGGTCCAGAAGACAATCATTGACACCCTCCAAAAATAGGGTGTCACAGAGGGTCATTACTGAAAGGTGTGGCTGTTTACAGAGTGCTGTATCAAAGCATATTAAATGCAAAGTTGACTGGAAGGAAGAAATTGGGTAGGAAAAGGTGCACAAGCAACAGGGATGACTGCAAGCTTGAGAATACTGCTAAATGGCTTGATTCAAACACTTGGGAGAGCTTCACAAGGATGGACTGAAGCTGGAGTCAGTGCATCAAGAGTCTCCATGCTCAGACGTCTTCAAGAAAAGGGCTACCAAGCCACTTCTGAAACAGAAACATCGTCAGAAGCGTCTTACCTGGGCTACGGAGAAAAAGAACTGGACTGTTGCTCAGTGTTTCCAAAGTCCTCTTTTCAGATAAAAGTAAATTTTGCTTTTCATTTGGAAATCAAGGTCTGGAGTCTAGAGGAAGACTGGAGAGGCACAGAATCCAAGCTGCTTGAAGTCCAGTGTGAAGTTTCTGAAGTCAGAGATGATTTGGTGTGTCCTGTAGTCTGCTGGTGTTGATCCATTGTGTTTTATCAAGTCCAAAGTCAATGCAGCCGTCTACCAGGAGATTTTGGAGCACTTTATGCTTCCATCTGCTGACAAGCTTTATGGAGATGCTGATTTCCTTTTCCAGCAGGACTTTAGCCCCTGCCCACAGTACCAAAACCACTTCCAAGTGCTTTGCTGACCATGATATTACTGTGCTTGATTGGCCAGCCAGCATGCCTGACCTGAACCCCATATGGAATCTATGGGATATTTTCAAGAGAAAGATGAAAAACAGTCGATCCAACAATCCAGACGAGCTGAAGGCTCAATAGTGCCTCAGCAGTGCCACAGGCTGATCGCCTCCATGCCACACCTGACTGACTACGTTTACATGGACATCAATAATCCGATTTTAATACGATTAAGACAATACTCTGATTAAGAGTCTACCATGTAAACAGATATTTTTGATTAATCCAGCTAAAGTCATAATCGAAGTATCGACACAAGTGAACAAGGCTGGAGTATTCCTATTTTAGTCGCATTATCGAGGTGCAGTATAGACATGTACACACCTTAATGACACTATTACCGTCGTGTAGGACTTTTCGCCGCATTTTGCGACAAGATACACACACGGCAGTGATCAACCGTTTGACTGCAAATAAAAGAGCTTCAACACCACCGTCATCTGTATGCAGGTACAAATAATTAACTGCATTGAAGCTTTTATAAAATTAAAAATTAAACACCCAAAACTGTATATGGCATCATCACGAAGATGAACTATATGTTAATACGTGAAATTCTGGCGGGGACGTCGGATGGTGTTGGATGGGGACATAATGACGTGTGCCATTAATCGATCTATGTACATGTAAAACAGGAACATGAAAGGATTATTCTAAAAGCAACTCATGTAAACACCTTAATCATAATATTGTCTTATTCAGAATAAGGTAAATAATTAGATTACTGATGTCCATGTAAACGTAGTCAATGATGCTGGAGTTTGTGCTAAAGGAGCCCCGACCAAGTATTGAGTGCATAAATGAACATACTTTAAAGAACTTGAACTTTTCTGTTTTGCAAACCCTTTTTTTGATTGATCTTAGGAAATATGCTAATATTTTGAGATACTGGATTTTTTACTTTCATGAGCTGTAAGCTCTAATCAATTTATTTACTTTATTTTTTAATATGACATTTGCTTTTCCAGAACAAAGGTCCAAAAGGAAAGCGTTAGTACGGTGTACTAGTTACAAATAAATTCCTCTAATGTACAAAATAAAGGGGTTACAAACAAATCACAGTGATAACATCAGCAGGGTGTGAAGAAAAAAAATAAATAATAATATGTATATAATAAAATAAATTAAAAAAAAAATAAAAAAAAAATATATATATATAAGTAAATTAATCTCATTCCTAAGTAATCTAACACAGGTTTCCATATTTTCCAAAATATATCTAGCTTATTACCAATAAATCATAATTTCTCAATATGAATAATGCCCGCTAGCTCACTCAGCAACACATCGAATGTTGGGACAATGTCAAGTTTCCACCTCTGAAGAATCAATCTCTTTGCAAGAACCATAAATAAAGAAATACCCTGTCTTTCATATGAACTAAAAGAAGGTACAGAAATCACCCCAAAAATGGCAATCATTGGATCTGGAACAATATCTTTTTTATACACTTTTGAAAGCAGGTCAAAAATATCTGTCCAGTACTTATGAAGGTTACAACATGTCCAAAATGAATGCAGAAGTGTACCCTCCGCAACCTTGCATTTATTGCATACCGGCGACACTTCAGGGAAAATTTTGTGCAATTTAGTTTTGCACATATATACTCTATGTAGAGATTTGAATTGAATTAAGTTGTGTCTAGTATTAATTGAACATTCATGTATATTCTGTAGGCTTTCCTCCCATTGCGCATCCTCAATAGTGAAACCTAAATCCTCCTCCCATGCTTTCCTAATTGTAGTTGTGTCACTTTCCACCAGATCGGTTAATACATTATAGAAATATGACACTGCTTTTGAGTTTCCAGCTTTAAATCTGTTTATTTCCTCTAATTTTCCATGCTTTTTTAGTTGTTCAAAATTAGGAAAATATTTTCTGACGTAGTCTCTAATTTGCAGATATCTGAAAAAGTGAGAATTTGGTAACTCAAACTCTGATTGGAGCTCTTTAAAAGACAGGAAATGCCCATTCATATAAAGTGAGCCAACACAGCTTATTCCCTTCTGTTTCCAAAGCAAAAAAGACTTGTCGTTAAGAGCTGGAATGAAGGAGTGATTCATACATATGGGGCTATAAAGATATACATTAGGAGCTTTAATATACATTTTAATTTGTTTCCAAACTTTTAAAGACTGGCCTATAACAAAATGATTATTATAGATAAGCTTACTAACCTTACCAGGACTGTTACATAGCGCCTGCAGTGAAGAGTTAGAGCAAAGGGCTTGTTCAATTCTAAGCCATTCCGGTTGTTCACAGGTTCCTTCTAATGGGTCATCATTCCACCAAGAGAATATATTCAAGTGTGCTGCCCAATAATATGCTTTAAAGAAAGGTAACCCAAATCCCCCCTTCTCCTTAGATTTAAAAAAATGTTGTTTTTTAATTCTTGCTGTTTTATAATTCCATAAAAACTGAAAAATTATCTTGTCTAGTTGTTTAAAATAGGATTGTGGTATACATGAAGGGATAGATTGAAATAGGTGGAGGAATCTTGGTAGACTCACCATCTTTACTGCATTGATTTTACCTACCATTGAAATTGGCAGTGTTCTCCAATAGTCTATGTTATTTTTTAACTGATCAATCTTCTTTTGCCAGTTGGCTCTTAGAAGGTCTTGTGGTTTTCTAGTTATTATGACACCAAGATAAGTAAAGGAGTTTTCTGCTATTTTGAACGGGGTGGATCTTATATACTGCTGACAAGTGTTGGGCATAATAGTCATCAGTTCACTTTTTTCCCAATTAACAGTAAATCCTGATATATTCCCAAATTTTGTAATTGAAGAGAGGAGATGTGGAATAGACTTACTAGGATTTTTTATAAACAAAAGTATATCGTCTGCGTAAAGTGAAATATGTTGTGGGAGGCCACCTATCGTGATTGGTTGGATATCTGCCTGTTGCCGAATATACGCAGCCAAAGGCTCTATCGCAACTGCGAAAAGAAATGGGGACAGCGGACAGCCTTGCCTTGTCCCTCTATAAATTGAAAAAGGAGCTGAGACATTATGATTAGTCACTACTGAGGCTTTTGGACAGAAATATATTGTTTTTATCTACTCTCTAAACACATGGCCAAAACCAAATTTCTTCAGTGCCAACATCCTATCCCCATTCTACTTGGTCAAATGCTCTTTGTGCATCCAGTGACATGATTGCAGCGTCTTTATGATTTGAATATAAAACATTGCACAGGTGACGTAGATTAAAATACATGTCTGCTTGGCATGAAGCCTGTCTGACGCAGATGTATAATATCACAGATATGCTTTAACCTATTTGAGCTCTAATCAATGTATTTAAAAAAAAAAAAAAAAAAACACCCACACACACTTATTGAAGTATGAGATTTATTTGGATTACAAACAGGGACACCATCTCCTGAATGAAGCACTGAATTGATCTCTGAAAAATGAAAATCAAACTCAACTTTTTCCGACGGACAACTCTGCACGGTTTAATGCATGCATAGCCACAGGTTGTTGGGCAACATTTCTTTTTGCCAGGACACTGGCCATCATGGTAACACTTTCTAGCACACACTGGAGGCCTCCTCGGTTTGGGACATCGACCCAGCTTCACTGCATGGACACAGATAGTCAGTCCATTTAGTGGCATTAAAGGGGACCTATTATGCAAAAGTCACTTTTATAAGGTGTTTGAACACAGTTGTGTGGCTGCAGTGTGCGAAAACATCCAGCCTATAAATGGTAAAAATCCACCCACACTTATCTAATAAAATCAAACAGTCTGTGGTCCGCCTCCGCCATTAACGTTACTGATCACTGTAGCTGGAGATATACAATGTCAGCGCCAAAGAGGCTTTTCAAGTGTTGTGTTTTGGGATGCACTAACGAACATAGGAGTCTCCATAGACTCCCTCTATCTGAGCCATTGTGGACAGACACTGTGGTTAAGTTTCATTTTCTGAGGAAATAACCTGGAAAAAATCGTTAAAGTCCCCAATATGAGTAGGGCTCAATAGCAACACTTCCTGCACGAACGTCAGCTCCAGACAAAGTAAGTATCAAGGAATCAAGTTTTCCAAATTGCCTTTCTGAAAGAGCTTCTTACTCTGTAAGGCTAATGATGCTAAAGCTACCATTGTCTGTGTCTGTTCTCACTGGTGCTGTCTTCATTAATGATCGTGAATAGGAATGTGGCAGTTAAAAGTTGCATCTGAAAGCAATGTGAGGCGATCGTTTGAGTTTGTTGAGCTCACAATCACGAGTGGGACTTATAAAGTTTGCGACAGCATGAGACCAGCTATGTTGTTATTTTTTATGGTGCTGTGCTGCCTGTCTGTGTAATTCATAAACGCAAATGTATTATGCACAGTATAATCAGATGACTGACTTTGAATCGAAGTAGTTTTCTGTAAAGATAACTGGCTTGTACTAATCATGGAATGTTTATTTGCAAAGGCTAGCACTGCTAATTGCTGGAGCTCGAGCTCTTGAAGCTCCGCCCTCTTCTCCGGGAGCATCAGCTCATTTGCATTTAAAGCAACACACTCAATAGAGCGTTTGGGCTCATACCCTAAAAGTGCAATATATATATATATATATATATATATATATATATATATCTGGTATTTTGAGCTAAAACGTCACATACACACTCTGGGGACATCAGAGGCTTATTTTACATCTCGTAAAAAGGAGCATAATAGGTCCCCTTTAAGTCTCCGACATACAGCACGAAACTCTCAGAGCATGAATAGTAAGTTTTACCTACAGAGTGAACCATTTTATTCAGGTAAATTAAAGCCAATCTGTGCTTGAAACATTGCTATGGGCTGAATATTTTAATCATCAAATTGTCAATAAGTTTAAGACATGAAAAAACAATGACTCATGGCCCAAACATGAATGCAAAAAACAAATACCTATATATGGAGCCATATAGTGACGTCCACAACCATTGCTGCAGCATCTCTCTTCATTTGGACATTCACGGTCATCGTCACAGGACACAGAACATGCTCCTATTCTAAAGCTCATACTTGGACACCCTCCAGTCTCTGCTGATATGCAGAAAAAACCATATCACTGCTGACGGTCTTATTCACTGGAAAAAAAATTTGGAAGTTCAAAGTAAAGATCATTGGAGTGCGTTTTAAAAGAAAATACTTCAGTCTGTCAAATTTCCACATGAATTACTTGCTGCTTCGTAATTGTGAAACCTAGCAGTTTCGGAGCAGAAAATGTTAATTAACTTCTTCCGTGTTTCTTTTGGAAGACCTCTAGCATCCATTAACCAAGATTCACTAAAAACAGGCAGTAAGCATGCAGTCAGAGTCCTCCAGAGCAGTCTGAAGCACATCCTCCATGGGAAGGCACAACCATCAGTTTCTCTGGACAGTGACCAGGTCTTACAGAAGACTATTCAAGAGGATCATTAGGGGAAGCCAGGGAGAGCCGTAATAGTGCATTTCTGTATTTGCAAGTCCAGGGCTTTGCAATTAGTGTATCAAACCTTAATATAAAAATGTACATTTATCGGCTTCAAAAGAAAATAGTTTAAATCTAATATTCATCCCCAAACTGTCAATTGGCTTCTTATTTAAGTGTAAGAAGCTATAATTAGTTGCCAATGTTATATTGCATGTAGTTGTTAAAGAGGGGAAGACCTTTTTTTTTTTTTTTTTTTCCTAGGATTTGATGGCATTCTGGTAACAATTTTGAATCCATATTAATACTAGTTTTCTTGTTTTACTGTTAAAGAAAGCCTACATTGGTCTTTTGTGTTCTCCTTGTAAAATGAAGAGGAAAGAAAATGCCTAAGAGAACTTAAACACGAAAGTTTGTTGCCTACTTAAGCTTTGTATTTAAGCAAAGTTAATCTCACCAACGCTTCTGTACTGCATGGGTTTGGAGTCATGTTTTGTAAAGCAATTTTTTTCTGCATTTCATCGGCTTGTGTAATGAAGTTTAAAACTCTTCTCACCTCTCCGCCTTCCGCGAGCATCTGTTGTGCTGAAGTAAATGAACAGACACAATAAAACAGCAGTCAACGAGCAGCACACGCGAGCTGTCATCTTCTCGACCTGCACTCTCACGATGATCTCTGCACTGAACTCTGCCAATCCTGATCAAACACACCTGCCTGTAGCTTTTAATAGCCTGATCTTGAAGACCTTGATTAGCTGGATCAGGTGTGTTTGATTAGTGTAGAAGCCAGTAAGAGCTGCATGCTGCGTTACGCCGATTTCACACCGCAAGCGTGAACAGCGTGTATTTTTTTTCAGCGTCCGTGTTAACGCCTGTTGGACGGGCCGGTCAATATAATTGATTTTCAATAGCTTTAAAACCTTGGTTATACCACGTGGTATGGATTATATAATGGAATAAAGATAACGATAGACTTCAATTGCCATTGAATTGAAACGTTGATATGCAGTGCTGTACACTGTAAAAACTAACAAGTTGATTCAACTTAAAATAATTGGTAACCTCGCTGTCTTAAAATGTTGTGTTAAATAAGCTAAAAAACTCATGTTGTTTAAACATATGTTGGAGTTCCTAAAAGAATTAATAGTTGGGGTAACAAAGAAGCTGAATATTATACTTTGTCTAACCAAAAAGTTTTTAGTTAGCCCGACAAGAAAGTTGTGCTAACTTAAATCCAAGTTGAAACAACATAAAATTAGTGAGACCAACAAACGTTTAGTTGTTTAAACTAAAGTTGTGCAAACTAAATAAAAATTGGCTAAAGGGGTTATGCTTTTTCACTTTTTGAATTTTAGTCAGTGTGTAGTGTATATGTTTGGGCATAAAAAGATCTACAAAGTTACAAATCTCAAAGTCCACTCCAAAGGGAGATAGCCTATTTAGTTTTTAAAAAAATCCTTTTTCAAGAACTACAACGGATGGCTCGTTTGGACTACAAAGTTGTTTTCCTGTATTTGTGGTATCACAAAAATAAATCCCGCCTACGGAAATCTGAATGGTTGGTGGTTGGGGAGAACACTTGGTTGAGCACTGCACGTTTCAAAATCAAAACCCGGTGCGGGTGTTTTTATATCACTGTATTTCTGATGGAAACCGTCTGTCTTTAGAAAATTTTGGATGTCATTTTCATTTCATCTTGCATGTAATGATAAAGCAATGTTTATGAGCGGAGCTCTGCTTTGTGTACAGTGTTACCGAGATGGTCCTCACTGCAGAACACAAGATCCAGGGGGCAAGGTTGGATCTAGATCCAACTCCTCCCACCTTGCATAGACCTAAACCTACCCATCTCCACCCCCTGATCCCTAAACCCACCCATCTCCACCCCTAAACCTACCAATCTCCACCCCCTAGATATGGATCCAACCCCACCCCCTGGATCTTTGTTCTGCAGTGAGGGGCTACTGGCGTTACCGGGGAAACCTCGATCTCTCCCGCTCCAACAGCGCCTCCCTCTGGCAGAGAATGAATTTGCACATATATATGCCGCCACAGTGTAAGTCTGTGGGACTATGGTATAAATAAATTCAACTGTATAACAGTTTCACTGCAATTCATGTTATGTTAGAATTAAAGAACAATAAATATAATACATGAACTATGGACCTCTAATTTGATTTTACATGTATACCCTTTTTTTGTGAATTATTATTGATTGATGATTGATCCAGGGGCGGACTGGGACAAAATTTTAGGCCGGGAAATCTCACACTCATCCAGGTCATCCCATACACCCGAACAAATTCTGAAACACAGACAACCCTATTTTCGTATGGCCATCACATAAAAAGGTTTAAAATCCTATCAAACTTGGCAAATTTAAACAAATGGCCAAAGAGGGCCAAAAAATGTGATTTCCCTGGGAATATGCCAAGTTGTCCATAATGAAGCCCGGGACACACTGCACAATTTTCGGCTGTCCTAGATGAAATATTGCTATCGTGAAACAATCGTGGCGATTTCTATGATTGTGGCTTCTATCGATGGTCCTATGTCCAGTGAGAGAGGTTCAAAGACGGCTGTTGTCACAGTCTTGCGACCAAAGATAGTCTACGATAATTTGCTGCTATAGGCTAATATGTCTACTGGCCAGCCAAAAATGCAACATGAAATGGCGTTTCAACACGACATGACATTAAAACTGCTTACCTCAATCCTTTCCCTTCCTCTTATTCAGCATCCTTTTTTTCAGCACAGATAAAAAGTAAAGTTATTGAAAAAAACAATAACTATTGTCATCATTGTGAAATCATAACAATACAAAAACAATAACAATCCAGGGTCATTCAGTCTTTCAGTCCAGAGAAAGTGCCAAGTCCTTCAGCACAGCCATTGTTCTAATTGCTTTTAAGTTTGTATAGAGAACTCAATAGATTCAAAATACATTTTTATTTCAAGTTTAAATCTTAAGTGAACAAACTCCATCGCACACCTGCAAGTGATAGGTGCGTAGGATAATAGAGCCAACCAGGTGGATCGTATTAACAAACAAGCGATTCCCGCACACTATCATAACTTGCAAAGAAGTAATATTTATTAGCACAACGTTTCGGTCAC
>JAFVLL020038573.1:0-41279 GCA_021397915.2 Tor tambroides | reverse complement strand
TGCAGAAGTTGGCTTCAAAAAACGGATGCATGAGTGCTGCCAGCATTGCTTTAGAGGTTGCAGAAGTGGAAGGTCAGCTTGTCAGTGCTCAGACCATACGCCGCACACTGCAACAAGTCGGTTTGCATGGCCGTCGTCCCAGAAGGAAGCCTCTTCTGAAGCTGGCTCACAAAAAAGCCTGCAAACAGTTTGCTGAAGACAGACTGTCTAAGAGCATGAATTACTGGAACCATGTCCTGTGCTCTGATGAGGCTCAGATGTACTTGTTTGGCTCAGATGGTGTCCAGCATGTGTGGCGACACCCTGGTGAGGAGTACCAAGAAAACTGTGTCTTGCCTTCAGTCAAGCATGGTGGTGGTAGCATCATGGTCTGGGGCTGCATGAGTGCTGCTGGTACTGGGGAGCTGCGGTTCATTGAGGGAAACATGGATTCCAACATGTACTGTGACATTCTGAAGCAGAACATGATGCCCTCCCTTCAGAAACTGGGCCAAATGGCAGGTTTCCAACATAATAACGACCCCAAACACACCGCCAAGATGTGATGATGAAGCTGAAGGTGATGGAGTGGCCAAGTCCATCCTGAACCCTACCGAGCACATGTGGGACATCCTCTAGCGGATGGTGGAGAAGCACCATGTGTCTAACCTCCAGCAGCTCCGTGATGTCATTATGGAGGAGTGGAAGAGGATCCCAGCAACAACCTGTGCAGGTCTGATGAACTCCATGCCCAGAAGGATTAAGGCAGTGCTAGATAACAGTGGTGCCCCTACAAAATGTTGAACCCTTGGACACAGTTTTGACATGTTCACTTAGGGTGTACTCATTTTTGTTGCCAGTTATTTGGACAATAATGGCTATATGTTGAGTTATATTTAGAGGACAGTAAATTTGTACTTCTATACAAGCTGCACATTGACTACTCTAAAATATATCCAAGTTTCATTTGTGTATTATTGTCCCTTGAGAAGATATACTAAAATTGTTGCTGAAATGTGAGGGGTGTACTCACTTTTGTGAGATACTGTAGCTCCGCATGACTCCGTTTCGTGACTATAAAAGTCTATTAGTCATAAAGTCCATCTATCAAAAAAATACCATGCTACAATTAGTGTGCACCTCAAAACAATCTATATACACCATTACAAACTAATTACATTCGAATAACCATAACACATTACAAAATGAACAGTAAACACTTACAGATTGACACAGGGAAACAATCCCTCAATCTTAGGACCGTCGGCTTCTGAAATGTGAACGTGAGGAAACCATTGCTTCCTCTCCCAAACACAAGCTGACTTCTTCATACTATCAACCTGAATAAATAGTCTAAATAATAGCTAGCACCCCCTAATGGCAAGGCAGAACATACTATCTAAATGTAACAGAATGGATTTAAGTGGATTTAAGCATACACACACTCTATAGCCCTGTTTCCACCACAGGAACTTTCTCCAGGAATTAGGGACTTTGGGCCGGTACTCGGTGTGTTTCCACCACAGGAACCAGGATCTAAATAAAGTTCCGGGTAAAAATTTGCCCCTCAGAAAGTCCCTGCGGGACTTGGGTGCCAAACATGCTGATTGGTTGAGTTCACGCAGCATTGCATTTCAACCACCATATACACATACTTTTTTAAAATATTACTGTTATTGTGTCATGAAATGTAGTTTTAAAAGTATTTCAGGCGAGAATGTAGTTGTTTAAAACTCAAATCTGCGGTTTATTTATAAAGACAGCGCCTATTTGAAAATGTGCTTCGCTGATTTCGGAGACATGAGCTCCACGCGATCACCGGGCGCTCAGTGCTCATGTTTCCCGGCGAGAGGAGCATAACCTCGGCTAGTCCTTCTGACATTTGCTGCTGGCTCTGATGTCTCTTTAGTGGTTAAACATAAGATATAATTTGTTTTGGGTAAATCTAATCTCATGTTAAAATTAAAATAAAAAGAGGCAATACTGTTTGATATAATATTTTGTTTCATTCTAATGTACGTTCCCTGAACTACATTACTGCCACTATTAATATGTTTAAATGAAAACGAAAAGAGGCAGTGGTGTTTGATATCATATTTCGTCTTATTGTATACAATACAGTGAGGAAAACTGCAGTAGCCAAGGCGAGCTGATGTTATCAAGTACACTGCTCTCTGCAGAATTACCGGACTTGCATCGTTCCGTCCGCGGGAGTTCACACTCCAGAGTCAAACTCGCGAAGTCCAAACTACCGAGGACGCAAGTCCGAAATTTGCGTATACATTGAGAAACACGCATAGACCTACGTCACCAGACTATTTCCCTATTCTTCTCGGTACTTTACACCATGATGAATACGCAGACAGCAACAGGTCTGGGGGAAAAAAGTTCCTGGGACAAATTGTTCCTGGTAATTTCGGTGGAAAAGTGGCTTAAGATCAAATCTGAGCATACGCACGCTTTATAAATGAGGTCCCTGGTCCTCTCTTGTCTTCCACTGTCATCACTCCTTTTATCCTTCCGGAGCTCCAAATGATTTTGTGGTGAAGTAAATACTACATAAAAACAAATGTAATTTCTACATTAAATAATTTAGTTTAGGCAAGAATTAAAAAAATTAAAGTAAATTCTATATTAGTACTCAATTTTATATATATATATATATATATATATATATATATATGTATGTATATCATATATAATCATAACGGTGTACGAAAATGATTACAAGTGCTCGCTGTTTTACTGCCTCTAGTGTTCATTTCTGTTGGAAACTGCAGTGATATATACTTATTGGTACGTATTTCACGTCTTGCGAAAAAGTTCCCACAGGTACGTTTTCTTCATGAGATCAGATAGCTATTATTAACATGGGGATTTTATGTATGTTATAAACGTATTTTATCTACTCAGATAATGAACATATATGAACATTGTATTGCATAAAAGGAAGCATATAGCAATATCAATTTATTATATGGGGCAATATACAGTAGTCAACATTTGAAGTGGATCAAAACCTTTCTTCAAAGTTGTCCTGAAACCAAAACAATACCCGTTCTTGTCTTAAGACAACTTTAATTAAATTTTTTGATCCACTTCAAATGGTGACTACCATATATTATATATATATATATATCATTTCTCTATGCAGTGACTTGTAGTTCCTCTGCAACATTACAGTGAGATGAAACATATTTGTGACCCTGGACCACAAAACCAGTCTTAAGTCGCTGGGGTTTATTTTTAGCAATAGCCAAAAATACATGTTATGGGTCAAAATTATCAATTTTTCTTTCATGCCAAAAATCATTAGGATATTAAGTAAAGATCATGTTCCATGAAGATATTTTGTAAATTTCCTACCGTAAATATATCAAAACTTCATTTTTGATTAGTAATATGCATTGCTAAGAAACTTCATTTGGACAACGCAACAAAAGGCATTTTTCTCAATAGTTTGATTTTTTTTGCACCCTCAGATTCCAGATTTTTCAAATAGTTGTATCTCGGCCAAATATTGCCCTGTCCCAACAAACCATACATCGGTGGAAAGCTTATTTATTCAGCTTTTAGATGATCTATAAATCTCAATTTCTAAAAATTGACCCTTATGACTGGTTTTGTGGTCCATGGTCACATTTTAACAGAATAATATTACAATAAAAAATCTTTGAATTTTTAAATATACAATTAAAATCATACAGATTTTTTTCTGAATTATTTTAATAAAACAGACTTTTTTTTATTTTAATCATTTAAAATAAGATTAAGATTTTATATTTTAAGATTTTTATTTTATTTTATTTTATTTCCAAATGAAGTTGAATACTTTTTGTTTCATTTTAAAGTATTTCCCTAACTTCTTTCATTCTTTCTTGACATTTTTTTATATTTATTTATTTTTTAATAAATAATAATAGCAGTTCAAAATTAAGAAAAATACTTAAATAATGGAAAATAATAGTATTGGAATATAATAGTAAACTTTGTTTTATACAGTAGATGAAACAGGCAACAACCTTTGGATCGTGTTTGTCCTGGTGCCAGTGGTGAGCTCGCTCACACGCAAAGGGATTATTTCATCATATCATGTCAGGCAGATCTAATACGCACCTCCTTAACTCAACTTACCTGGTTAAACTGCCATGGCGTCAGTGGGTTAGGAAACTGAGCTTATGTCTGACGCCAAGCACATTCCCATGACCGTTGCACTGCCCAGACCTGGACTGGTCAAATCTAGGCCACACCGTCTCAGCTATTAAACATATTATTTATCACCAGTCAAGCAGCCAACCAAAGCCTATAAGAGTTTAATGATAGGTGTCCTTTGAGTTTTTGATTATTTAGGGATGACTGTTTTTCTTTTTCATATGAGCTCTGCGGCTTGGCTTTAGAGAGGTCAAATCTGATTTATGTAATCAGTTGTATTCAGTCATTTAACAGGATTATCTAATAATTTCAAAATTACTGAAGGAACATTTTACATGTTTTACAGACAGTGCCTGTTTAATCTGTTGTTTTACATGGATAAAAACCTGGAACATTTCTGCATCGTGTTGCCAACACTTACATCGTCTTTTACAGTACAGTAGAAACAACACAAAAGCAATTAAGTTTGGCATGGGAGGATATGCAGGTAAGGATTACATAAAGCAGTTTTATGCTTTAGTATCCCTTTTCCAGGAAGTTACAGCAAAACTGCAATCAAGTGGACAGCGTGGTCCTGATTACAGTCTCTGTTATGCCCTTTAACATTCAACCTCATGCACAGATATTGAAAGATTAGTTCTGAAATGATTGTATGAAATGCAACGTGCAGTATGACTTAAACTGGCTCATCACAAAACTAAAAATGAAACAATCAAATCTGCTGTGGTGTGTGACTCAGCCACAGTTTGCTTTAATTTTGCTCATTGTTCTACTTTTATGCATTTCTTATTACTTTTATAATTACGTATTTGGTTGCTGTGCATATTTTGCCCTTTCAGGAGCATGTCATTTTAAAGTGGAAATTAAAATCCTTGCAAAAACTCAAAGCAATGGACCTCAAGCAGTGGTAAGGCAACTACAAATATTCAGCCTGTACCATATTATGTATGGCAATGAATGTAGTTTATATATAAGGTCATAGTCCTCATCAAATGTCATGCAGATAATCCTCATTGCATCTGAAAACCATTTTAAATGATGTTTATATATACATATATATATATATATGTGTGTGTGTTTTGTCTTTTAATTTATTATTATTATTATTATTATTATTATTATTGCAGGTTTTTCCAGAAGCATCCTGTATGGGTGGACTGAAAAAAAAGCAAATCTGCCTTTAGAGAAGTAGGCAGAAGTAATAAAATATTACATTCTGTAAAATGAATATCTCTGTGACAAAGCATGACATGTCCAGAAACAGATAAATCTCTGGATTCCATATTACATAAACATCCAGCACTGTTCTTTGATATTATGAGCCTTAATCCAGTCCTGGCATTTCCTGTTCAACCGCACCTCAGAGAGAAAAAAGTAATTTTATCCTTTAGAAGGATGCATCCTTGTCACCTGTTCATATGAAATGGCATTGGGGAAAAAATCCTACACTTAATTATTATAATCTACTGTATTTTATTGTAAAAGGAAAAAAGAAAGAAATCATTTACTCACCCTCATGTTATGTCACACCCACACGACTTCTGCGGAACACAAAAGCAAACTTTCAGAATCTTCATGCTGCTTTTGTTCAGGAGTTAATGAACACCAAGTGCTGTCATGTGCAACATGTGCACTATATTCCAAGTTTTCAGAAATCATACAATAGATTTTTGCAAGGAACAGACTGAAATTAAGTTGTTATTTATAATAAATAAATAATTAAATAAAACATTTCCTCTTCTGTACTTCTAAGATCTCAATCACGGTAACATATAGATTTTTGTCAACTATGGATTATGTAGCACAGGGGAAAAAATGCTGCGAGCAAGGTTCAAAGCAGCACTGAATGTGAATTTTTACACTTTTTTTACACAAAATTACTGGTTGTCCACAACTGTGGGGCAGCTGCAAATTTAGAAAAATTTATATAAATTATGCCACAAATTTGGGATAGTTGTATACATTGATATTTAACATTAAATTGGTTTATGTTTTCAGTTAAATCTGACCTATCTCTGGAAACATACCTATAAGACTCAGATATTAAAGTATTAAGGAAAATGAAGGAAAATGTTTCGAATCCAATATTTTTAAACATGGTAAGGGTGTGGCATGAAACACAGAGATATTTGAGTATCTCGTATACAAATTCGTTATCTCGTTACTGCCCTGTATGGGGAAATCCTAAATTTATTCCTGGGAGAATGGATGTGGGCTTCAAATTATGGGCAGAGAGAGGTATTAGAAATATAAAGGATTTGTATTTGGAAGATAGACTAATTTCCTTTCAAGAATTGATTGCTAAATTCGACATACTGTACCTAGAAACCATTTTCATAGATATTTGCAAATAAGTAGTTTTATTATGTCATTCCAAAAGTATACAATTATACCGCCTTTATCAAGTTTGGAAAAGGATATATAATAAAGGACTGATTTCCCTTCTATATAACATGCTTGTATAAGGATCTCAGGAGTCTGCAAACTCTCACTTAGAAACATGGAGGAAGGACCTCAATGAGGAAATTTCATTGAATGACTGGAGACAGGCCTGTAGAGATGCTCAGACACAAACTGTTAACACAAGATTGAAATTACTACAATATAACTGGCTAATGCCAGTTTATATAACTCCAGTATTACTAAATAAATTTAATGACAATAATCACACACATTTGTCCTAAATGTAATTCGTGTAAAGGTACATTCTTTCATTGTGTATGGGTGTGTGAAGAGATCCTGAAATTCTGGAAAGGAGTGCAGAGTATCAATGTCACTATTCCTCTTGAAACAAAAATTAGTATATTACATCTATATTCCAGTAATCTAAAACTGAGAGGAAGAGAATATATATTTGTCAGTATGTGCATTTTACAAGCTAAACGACTTGCACGCAGAGGGATTTACAAGTTAAATAGCTCTTCATTGGAAAAAGTTGGAGGCACCAAGTATAGAGAGGTGGCTTAAGGAAATGGCAATGAATATGTCACTGGAGAAAATAGCATTTATTAAAGGCAGATGTAAGGTTTTTGAAGATGCTTGGAACCCTTTTTTTTTTTTTTTTTTAGAAAAAGAAAACAATGGGATACACTTGAAGAGATAATAGAAGATATAAGAAAAAATTTTTGGAAATGTTTTGTAATAGAAAGCCTTTATTTAATTTTATTGTGTAGTTTGATTATTTTCATTTTATGTATGTATTTGTGTTTATATGGGTACTTGTGTAACGGGTAGTCAGACTCAAGACACAGACAGGTTAGAATCAAACAGATGGGTTTTATTGTAGAGATGTAAATGAACAGTGGAAGCAGGTGAGTAATGGCAGATATAGAATTGTGAATATTATATTAAATTCTGTTACCAGGATTTGAGAGATCGTGGGATGACGGAGTGTGTTTCCAGGAGCTGGTATCGGGAATAGGATGCAGGTAGGTAATTGCAGCAAACACACAGGAACACAAGGAGCAGACGAAGGAGATCGGGAAACTTGGAGCAGGAATTCAGGTAAGTAGCTTGACATACGAGTTGAGTCCTTTTCCACAATGGAGACCAGACAATGTGCTTGTGTGAACTGCGTGCTCTTATACTGTGGTGCTGGTGATTAGTGAATGACGGTCAGGTGCGTGTGATCAGAACTCCGGTGATTGGGATCGCTGATTGGTGGAAGAGCCTGGTGTTTCCGTGACAACTCGTGCATATGTAGGTATATATTGTTTTTTTTTTGTGACCTGTTGGCTGTTGCATGTGAATGTATAAGAGCATTTAAGCTGAAAGTTTGTTTTTGTTATTTTTTGTTATGTAGAGTTAAAAGCAAAGATATTTTAAAAAACAAAAAAAATGGTTTATGTTTATTTCCAATTATCATACTTTTACTATGTTATAATTCACATGTTCTCTGATGGATTTTCATTATTTGTTCAGTTTAAGATGCAAAGTCTGGCTCTGGGAGAAGAGTAAAATAATCTTTACGTATAAGGAATTTCAGTAACACTTTAAAGACCAATTCTCACTATTACCTAGTTACTTACTAGCATGCATATTATAGCATATTGGTTGTTTATTAGTACTTATAAAGCACATATTAATGCCTTATTTCACATGACCATATTTTATATCCCTCAATCTGACCCCATACCTCAACTTAACAACTACAACTTTACTAACTATTAAAAAGCAGCAAATTAGGAGTTTATTGAGAGAAAACTCTTAGTTAATAGTGAACATGTATTCCCTAATCTAAAGTGTTACCAGAATTTCATTGTGTGAAAAGGAACAACATGGACATTTTGCTAAATATCTAATTTTGTGTTTCACAGAAGACATGAGGGACATAAAATAACAACAAATATCTAAGCATTTAATAAAAATGCAGTGCTAATCTCTTTATTCTCTTCTGGCTAATTTGTGAATTCTTGGATAATAAATGTTAAATTCAAATTAATAACATAAGCCCTTGCGGATTTGGTCCATTTATACTGACATCTGTTAGCTCTTAAATATATTTCCCACAGCTGTTTCCCTATATATGTATGAAATGCCCTGCATCAAATTGCACAGGATTTGCTTTAAGTGCACACACACACACACACACACACACACACATATAAACTGTGTGTGTGTGTGTGTGTGTGTGTGTGTATGTGTTTGTGTGTGTGTTTGTGTGTAAAGCAAGAGTTTTTGCATGCACAAACAGATGTAAGAGACTCTTCACAGCATCAAAGACGTTACAGATATATCTTTATCTTTTTTACTGTAAACCACTGTTGAAAAATCTGTTGCAGTTCACTGAAAGGCAGTCTTGAAAATGGGGGTTTCCCTGGCAAACAGCCCTGAATCAGATTGAAGAATAATCTGATTGATAATCTGTTTTATTACTATGCTCACAAAAATAAGATAAGGTTTAGATGGAAGAACAAAACCAAGGGATCGCATGTAATTTGCCCTTTGAAATGATAACAGTGAAAAGGACAGGGGAGGGGAATCATGGGTCGGGAGGGGGGCCGTAGGGTAAGTTAGCGCAAAACATAAGAGCCTGATAGCATTAGAGCTAGACATGAAGTAGAGCAGCTGTCATTTGTGAAAGCTCTGCGCTCGTCCAGTTTGTCTATCAAGGAGAAGAAAGGACAGATCTGCAAAACCCAATAATCCTGAAGATACCAATTGCAGAAAGTTTGAATGTCTGAAGCAAGGACCTCGAAGCCAGGATTGCTTGTCTCCTCGTACCTCCTGGAGCACTATGGGAATACAGCGTGCTCAGAGAGCATCTCTGGCTCTCACGCTCAACTACGTGGCGTTTGCCTTGGCGGTTTCAGCCGTCACCACTAGCTACTGGTGTGAGGGGACCAGGAAGGTAGTGAAGCCTTTCTGCATGGGGCCGGTCAAAGTCAAGCAGACGTACTGCATCCGCTTTAACAGCTCCAACATCAATGACACGCGGCTGGTGCAGTACATCTATGAGACCGGAGAGGAGAAGTTCCTCATGAGGAAGTTTCACGCAGGAATCTGGTTCTCCTGTGAACAAGCCGTGGACTTAATAGGTAAGAAATCATCATTGGCTCTTTGTCATGGTTGGACTGCCTGCACAGAGTTGTAATTTAGGAGATTATAGTAGGAGAAGGTTCCACTAGTGACTGGTAAAAGTGAAAGCATGTTTGGACTGACTTCCAAATGCCAAATATTCAGTCAGTACTACAACATTTGGAGTAGTTCATTTTCCAGTGGGAGAAATGAATGTGGTAATGCTTTACAATAAGGTTGTGTTTGTTAACATCAGTTAAATGAAACTGTTAAAGAGATTATCCCAAAATTAAAGTTCTGTCATCATTTACTCACCCTCAGTTTGTTCTAAACCTGTATGAGTTTCTTTCTTCTGTTGAACACAAAATAAGATATTCTGAAGAATGTGGGCAACCAAATTCAAACAATGGAAAAATACTATGGAAGTCAATGGGGATGAGAAACTGTTTGGTTACCCACATGCTTTGTGTTCAGCAGAAGTAAGAAATTCTTCTTTTTTTTTCTTTTTTTTTTGGTGAACGATTCTTTTATCTAACAATGAACAAATGTATATATACAGCATTAGTTCATCTTTGTTGATGTTAACTTGTATATGTATATGTGCTGATGCATTTCTTAAAGGGGACATTGGATTAAATTTTCACTTTTTTGTTGTTGTTTTGTTTTTGTTTTTTTGTTTTTTAATTAGGTTTCTGGTGTGTCTACCAGCTTAGAAAAGCTGAAAAGAAAACACACAGCCAGTTTGTTACGGGCTGTCTAAGTCTGAAACTGTGTCATCCAGCATTTCAATCTGCAGCCGGTTTCTATGTAGATAGCTAGTTATTTGACCACCTCCGAGATACAGAGTCCGAGGCAGTAACTGACCCTTTGCAAAGACCCGCCCTCCTTAGTTAACGTTGTCCAACAAGCCATGCTGCTCTCACACTACATCATGTTCTCAAGCAGTGAAAAATACATCGCGGAGCAGAGCAAGTTAATTTAGGTATGAAACAATGTCTCAGCTTTTTAATTGTGTCTTTTTTTTAAGAAATTCAAACAATAAATACTGATTTGTGGCTCTTTAATGTGTCGTGACAGATCACTGTTGCGCCTGAGTTCAAGCGGCACGTGAACCGATCATCTCTTCCACTTTATTGGTTATAGCACGAAATAAACATGAATGAACATCAGAAGGTAACTTGTTTCAACTCCGGAAGGATGTCAGTACACACAATTTTTCAAATTCAAGTCCACCGACGTTAATCTACTGCCCTGTCTGGTTTGTTTGTCGGACAAAATGGCAGAGTCGGCGTTATGATTGGTCAGATCGTCTGTCAATCAAGCTCCCAGCGAAGGGTCAGTTCCACTGATCTATATATAATGACTGGATCGCTCATTGCGTTCTAAACTGCCGACAGGCAGTGAAGCCACCGGAAGTGTTTGAGCCGCCATCTTACTATTCCCTACCGGCACTGACCTAAAATCACCCGATTTAAAGCGAGTCAGTCACACATGATTCATTTTTATTTTATGTATACTGTATGTAAATTAATTTTTACTTCAGATGTTATCTACAATGTTTATGGTCTTTTTGGCCAGGATAAGCGATATATTTAAATCTCTTCAAATATTCTTTATGTACTGTACGTAATTATGCAGGAATTATTGAACATGAACATATATCTGGTTGTAACGTGGAGAGCGTGACAACAGAGTTGGGGATCCAAATGCAAGGCTTTATTTACAAACGTGGTCAAAACAGGCAGGGTCAAACACCAGCAAACAGTACATTCCAAGGCAGAGGCAAAAGAGTCTTCCAATAAACAGGCTAGGGTCAGGGCAGGCGGCAAGCAATCAAGAAACTAGGAAACAGTCCAAGGTCAAAACACAGGGAAACTAGGAAACACGGAAAGGAAAACTCAGAAACTCGGAACTAGGAAATGGCTATACAATAATCAGCCCCCAAGAGTGGGTGTGAGCATCTTTTATACTAGACCAGGAGAACACATGACAAAACCAACTAATGAGAACAAGACACATAAAACCAGGGAACCAATCAGCACATGACACATGCAAACTAGGAACCAATCAGAACATAACACACAGACAGGGGTAGCACATGACATGAACACATGAGGGGCAAGGGACACATGGGAAATAGAGTCCAGAACCAAATGGCAGAAGTCCTGGGTGGAGTGCCCTCTAATGGAGTTCATGGGCACTCCAGCTGGTGATCGTAACACTGGTATTAGCATCCGAAATTGATTCAAATATACAATGAATAATACAATACAAGCCTCTGTTACTATATTGCTCTGTTGTATTGAAATGAAAGATTACCATGCATCGTCTTGAAAATAAAGCTTCATGTCTTTAAATCCATACCATATGTAGTCCCCATTATTTCTCTGAATAAGTTGTGTATATTTTAATGTCCTGATTAAGCATCATCTATTTCAGACCCTCCAAGATCACGTAAATATGGCTTTTTACTAGCATTATCATTTCCATTTAAAATATTATGTTTGTGTTAAATTAATAATTAAACCAACATTTGAATCATTATCTGCTTCAAAATGAACGCTGTTAATGAAATCATTGTTGAAATATGCTATTTGCAGTAAGCCTACTGTATGAATAAAAACACTATAACAAAATTAGCCTACATAAACAGTGAATAACTGTACAAGGCAAATTAAGGTATGTGCATACAAAGCATAAATCTTTATTCAGATTTCTGAATGAGCACTTCGTCATTTGTAATACATATGTTAAGGATTTCGTCCGTCTGATGTTTATCATGTTCATCTGATGTACACTACTGTAATGTATATGAACATAACTTTTTAATAAGCAGGGGAAATTCCCGACATGAAACAAATAACTGGTTTACATGCTTCAAACATTTGCGTCGTAAGAATGTACAGGGATACTTCAGATATAAAAACGCTGACTTGTTAGGTGATGTTTTCTCATTAAAATGGTACGATTTCCTATTAATTCATTAGAATGTATGGAATACTAGGGAATAGTCCTACTAATATGGCAGCGCAGCAGCTTCACTTTTATGATGTCATGAGCAATCTAGTTCTCTATTATAGATCAGTGGTCAATTCATGTGTCTTGTGTTGACACACCCCATGGAAGAGAGGGGTGGGGTGAGCAGTAGCTCATTACCATTTAAAGAAACATGCACCGAAATGGCTCACTATGAACAGAGTTGTTTTTGACAAGGTAAAAAGGGTGTTGTTTTACACTACGATTGAGTAATTTTAACCAAATTCTTTAGGGTCTTCATGAAATGTCTGTATTAACATAATACAGACATTTCATGAAGACCCTAAAGAATCATACCAACTTGTGGAAAATGGGCATCCGATGTCCCCTTTAACATAGCTTACATTTTTAAAATTAGTTAATTCATTAGTTAATATAAACAAATAATGAATAACACTCATTTTTGGTTGGTTTATGTTAATTTATACATCTGAATTAATTTGATATTAATTAATTTATACATTTGCATTTATAACACATCACAATTAATTGTAACACGAAATAACAATGAATAATGCTTTTATAGCACTGTTATTAATCTTGGTTTATGTTGATTTCTACACATACTAAAACCGATATCAAATTTCAAAGTATAACTTACCATCTCAGTTACATATAACCTTCCCTAACATATGTACCCTTGGTTCTCTGAAAAGGGAACGTGACGCTGTGTCAAACAGTAGCTGACGCTATAGGAACACTTCCAGGTGTGAGAACTGTCTGAGGCCCATATAAAAAGACACTAATTTATTCTTCTCAGATTTTGATGAAGGAAGAAAGCAATAACAAAGCAGCATGGACAGCTACACAGTGTCAAGGAATTTATTCTGTGAACCAAAGTTACATAAACAAGATGTTTCCTTTCATAGGTTTACTCTATGGAAACCTGCTGCTTTAAGGCTTAGAGATGAAGTTAAACTGTGCGCCTCATAGACAAGAGAAATCACATTTCTGATACACTTTTGGAATGTTAAAACCATAAACAGAACCAACTTTAGAGTCAGGAGCCTCTCAGGGGCTGACCTCAACAGTTCAAACCGAGACCTAGTGAGCCCTTCTAAAACCACAGGATGGAACACAAACATACCAGAAAAGTCTCAACCATCTTGTCCTACGCATAAAACAGGAGACAAAACACTCCTTAAAGAACTCCAGCACTGAACCAGCAGGGCAGTGAACAGGGTCCAAGTTGCGATTCCCACACCAAGGGCCAGATTTACTAAAAGCTTGCACCAGGGCAAACCGTCTTTTGGCATTAAAATAGTACCGTCAGGATTTACTAAAGACGCGCAGTGAAGAATTAGTGCTGAAAAGGCGTGGACACAGTTATTTTTGCGCCTGATCTTATTGAATATGCATTTGTAGGTGTTTCACTTTCAGACGCTAAATTTATGGGAGGAGAGTATTAAAATGAATCACAAAACGTGATTTACTAACGTTTGCGCTCGTCAAATTACTGGCATTTGTGCCATTATTTAATGCCCAAAAAAAAGCATGTCTTAAAGCAGGCGGTAATCTGCGCTGCTCTTGGTAGATTGTGCTGGTCATTATGGAAATGATCTGGCTGTGTTTGTGATCTTTAATGTGCGCATTATCAGTAAATCACACGCAGAATTTTCCCTCCCTTCGTCACTTTTATAGAATTGCACTCTATTGCTAATTTGCCCTGTTTAGTAAATCTGGCCCTAAAAGTCAAATAGCTTTCATTTGAGAGCACAAAACCCTCATTTCAAAAATTGCCACCTTTAGCCCAGGTGAAAGACCAATGCCAACATCTCCATCTCCATCTTTGTGTGCAATGAGATATGCCCACCGTTCCAGACTTTGATGGTTGGGAAGCATTGGTAGACTGCACTCCATCCTGCTAATGAGGCATTTGACTCATGGTGACAGAAACACTTCAAATCAGAAACTGCCATTGTGTCCATATGATGAGGGCCTGATAGCATCTGCATGTGACCCTGACACACTGAGAACGTCAACAGGGATGAACTCCCCGAGTTTCTCCTTCAGCAAAATCACTAGTGAGGCAGCTGCCAAGAGACCCAAAAATCTGCAAATCAGCCTCAGATTGACATCTTACTCTATTCTCAAATTATTCAGAGAGACAGATATGAAACAACTGAACACGAGCAGGAGTCAGCCATGTCTGCATCGAGTGTAAGTCTAATGCTGTCCCTAAAAACATGGTCTGCTGGCTCTGCAGTAGATCACTCCTCAGGGGATCCACCCTCAACCCCAGACCACAAAATTATGATTAAGAACCAAATTATGATCTTGACACCAAGTCCCCGGACTGTGCTACAGTTAGCCAATCTAAGAGGAAGGTCGGCATACAAATGCCAAAAATGGAGTCAGAGTAACATCCATGCATCTTGTAATTGGGCAAGATGCTAAGGCTAGGCTGAAAGTAAGTAGGAAGAATTGGTAAGCTTTAATGGAAGTAAACACCCTTCAGATCTATAGTCAAGTCAAGTCACCATTATTTATATAGTGCTTTTTACAATGCAAACTGTGTCAAAGCAGCTTTACAGTACTAAATGGGGAAATAGTGTGTTGAAATAGTGTGTCGTTCTCCTCTGGTCAGACGAGTTTAATTTTAGGTTGCAACAAAGTCAGATTGTGCAGAGGACTCATCTGGTTCCCGTGGTCTTGTCCCGATGGCCGAGGTCTTCGGAGGGGATCAGTCTCTGGTGCACTTCTAGCTGTCCTTGCTTCCGCTAACATTCAGGGCTGTAGAGAGGTGCTGATCCACCATCTGATCCGGATACTCTCTGGATTTGGGCAGCTACGGTGACCTCAGGACAATAATGAAACAGACTAATATTAGCGTAGATTCCATTCTTCTAACGATGTAACAAGTACATCGGGTGTTATGGCTAACCAATTTCCTGGACAAATCTGCATCATGGTATGCTCCTCCATCAGCATTCTCAAATTGCAATTCTCTCTCTATATGGGGATCAGACAAACATAGCATCATCTTCAATCCTGATCCGGCCCTTACGAAGATCTGAGATGACCAAACATCTGAGATGAGATGATGCCAACCCCTCCAGAGGACCGCAGATAATGCTAAACCTGGAACATCATACAAAACTACCAAATTTTGCTATAAGTTTAATCACATAAAATTTAAGTTTAATCAATTAAAATTTCAAATAAGTTTAAGTTTAATCGCAACCTATAATCCCTGCAGTTAATAGTGTTCACCATCTGTTTGATTACATGTAATTTAACTAACTGCATGATTTTCTCTAGACCACTACTAACCTACTCCTAAATATAATGTATAAACTTAAAATTTTCTGTAAAGCTGCTTTGCAATGATTTGTATCATGAAAAGCACTATACAAATAAACTTATAAAACGGTTAGTTCCATTCCTCGATTCTGATTGGTCAGCAGCTGTGTTTTATTCACGATACAGCACGGCTATGACCGCTTCACCCAACCGTTCTGTGTATCACTGAGCAACACCCTTAGCAACCACCCTTAGCAACATAAACAATCAATAGCATCAAAACTGTTTAATGTATTATGTAGTAGCTTGCTATTTATTTAATGAAGTAGGAGTGACCCCTGCTGGCGTTATGTTGCATCTTTCATCTTTAATTGTGAGACCCCGCCCTTCCCCAGTCTAAATAAACTCACGCGGAGATTTGTTGATGTGTGTGCGGCGCGCGTCTGTGTGAAAGACTACAGTTTCCGACGTGAGGAGGGGATATTACTGAATTTATTAGTTTTCTGTTTCAGGTATGATTCTGTATGACCATCAGTTTACACTGTAATGACTCTGCAAACCACGCGCTGTGCCGCGAATCGGTCTGTTTTAAAACTAAAAGACGGAAAACAGACGTTTCCTCATGCTGAGAGATAAGCAGATGTATGTGTGTGAGAAAATATCATATATGAATGTTAAAAATAAATGATTCAGTGCGGATGATAAGAGCTCCTAGTCTCTGTTTTTATTTAAGCTCCATTAGATGAGTCATGCCTCGAAACATTCTCTTGCCGTTTACTGTTGCTGTCAGAACTATTTTTTTTAGCGGAAGGACAGCATTTAACGAACTTTGCTTCAAAAAAGTAACATTTCAATACATACATTTTTGGGTTTTAATATTTTTATTGTGTGGTAACCGTTTTATAAGTAAACGGTAAAGTAATTTAGACCGTGAAGTACAGTGAATACCACAAGCTGAAGGGGTTGCACTCACCGCTCGCTGCCGTCGTGCCTAACAACGCCCTTCAGCCGTGATTTATTCACGATACAGCACGGCCTCTCGTACCTTATTGCTTACTTAAATTGAATTGAATGGACTCTACTAATGCAGCATTGAGTGAACCTATGAAAGGGAACATTAGTTTTTACGGATAATGAACAAGCATGAATTAACATTGAACATTAGCGTTTGTTATTTATAAATTAACATTAACATTTAATAAATAATACAAACATTGTTGTTCATTGTTACTGAATGTGAATCCCTCTGTTTGTGCACATTTGGATCCAGTAGCCCATGTTTACCAGAAATTTTTGTCTTTATAGGATTTAACTGCAGGAGCTTTATAGATATTGCACCAGATCATGAAAGAGGTGGGTAAGTAACAAGTGTTACATGTTATTCCTATGAACAACAAACAATGATAACATACAGTATCCATAACAAATTAATCTTCTATTACTGATTTTATTGATTATCTTCTATTACCTTATCAAAACTTAAATTCTCTGTATTTTCACCCAAAAATGACAGTTCCTTTACAGCTACTGACTTTATTAAATTCACACAATAAAACCACCCAAACACTTCCTACTCAAGCGCCATGTTTAGGCACCATGCGAAGGTCGTTTTCAAGAGTGTGTGTGAACATGGATACTCTTTGTAACATTATCTTTGTTTGAAAGTGTCCTAGAAAAGAAGTAAAACAAGTCAAAGCACATCATTTTTATTGCTATTATAAATGTTGTCTAAAATGTACAATAATAGAGGAGGTGAACATGAATGTATGCTAATAATTTATAAAAGAAACTATTACTACTATATGTTTTAACAGACAAGAAGGTCACTTGTTTAATATTTACATCTGGTAAACTTACAAATATTAATAACAAATATTGCATTAGCTCTGTATTCCTGCTGGCCTTGAAATGAAAGAATCCTATGTTTACAATATATACAGATGGAATGTAAATAATGTAGAAATGATGTATATAATGTAAATGCTAATGTAAAAACAACAGGACATCAGTGTCTCAGAAGATAAATCAAGATCAAACTCACTCTCTCTCTCTCTCTCTCAGGAGTGCTCTGGCTGTGTATTGTGGCTGAGTGTCTGTACATTGCTCTGCTGTTCACCGGTGGATCCCTGATGGTGATAGAGATGTGTCCATGCTTTAACTTAATAAACAGACTCAAGCTCAATGCCTTTGCAGCTGTGTGCACCGCTCTCTCAGGTAACTCATTTATATATATATATACTGATCAGGCATACCATTATGACCACTGACAGGGTGAGGTGAATAAAACTGATTATCTCTTCATTGTGGCACCTGTTAATGGGTGGATATATTAGGCAGCAAGTGAACATTTGGTCCTCAAAGTTGAGGTGTTAGAAGCAGGAAAAATGGGCAAGCGTAAGGAATTGAGCGAGTTTGACAAGGGCCAAACTGTGATGTCTAGACGACTGGGTTAGAGCATCTCTAAAACTGCAGCTCTTGTGGGGTGTTCCTGATCTGTAGTGGTCAGTATCTATCAAAAGTGGACCAAGGAAGGAACAGTGGTGACACGTAAGCACCTAAGCATTGTTGCAGACCATGTACATGCTTTCATGGAAACGGTATTCCCTGGTGGCTGTGGCCACTTTCAGTATGATAACGCACCCTGCCACAAAGCAAAAATGGTTCAGGAATGGTTTGAGGTGCACAACAATGAGTTTAAGGTGTGGAATTGGCCTCCAAATTCCCAATGCAATCGAGCATCTATGGGTTGTGGGTTCATTTGGGGGACACATGAAAATGTTTATTTTTAGTTCACCTCACCATACCCACATACATTACAAAAGAATCATTTCCAGGGACGTGCAGAGAGTTCCTCAGGGGCAGGGGCTCAAATGTAAAAAAGGGGCAATATGAGGGGAGGGGGGGGAGGGGAGGGGGGGGATATAGGTCAAAAGTTTGGATACATTACTATTTTATATTTTTGCAAGAAGTTACTTGTAGTCATCAAGCCTGCATTTATTTGATCAAATCAAATTTTAACATACTTTATTAATTTACTTTGCATTTTATGCAATGTTGAATTAACAATGTTGAAAACCTGTGATACTTTTTTCAGGATTCTTCGATGAATAAAAAGTTAAATAAGAACAGCATTTATTTAAAATATAACTTTTGTAACAATATACACTACCTTTCAAAAGCTTTTTTTTAAAGAAATTAGTTTTTATTCAGCAAGGATTTGTTAAATTGATAGAAACAGTGATAGTAAAGCTTGATATAGTTAGAAAACATCTCTATTTTGAATAAATGCTGTTCTTTTAAACTTTTTATTTATCAATGAACCCCCAAAAAGTATCACAGGTTCCAATAAAAAATAAATAAATAAAAAATAAAATAAAATAAAAAAATTAGCAGCACAACTGTTTCCAACACTGATAATAAATCAGCATATTAGAATGATTTCTGAAGGAGCATGCATTGAAGAATGGAGTAATGATGCTGAAAATTCAGCTTTGAATCACAGAAATAAATGATATTTTATTAAAACAGTATAAATGTATATTAAAATAGAAAAACATTCTTTTAAATTGTAACAATATTTCACAATATTAGGCTACAGTTTTTTCTATATTTTTGATCAAATAAATGCAGGCTTGATGAGCATAAGATACTTTCATAATGCTGCATAATTATCAAAAATGGTTATATAATAAAGTCTTTTCACGTCACCATTTCGCCAGCCTATGCTTCATATAATAGGCCTGTAGGTGGCACTTGGGCTTCATTAACTAAGATAGTTTCATCAAATAGTAAACGGTATAGGCTATATATCATACATAAATATAAGTGAATTGAATAGCCTACTGATTACCATTATTGCGACTTTTGGCGCTGCATGGTTTTGTGCAGTGCTTTTGTAGTCATTTAGCATACATTTTCCCAGTGATGTAATTTGATTTATAAAATTAGGCAAACTCGCAGATCCAGATCGCTCCACAAATAAGCTCGTCGGTCCCATATAATTTTCAACCAATTTTCAACCAAATTTTCAAAACATGGTCAGGTCAAAGTGTCTGATTAATTTTTGGTCCCAATTTTACTGCTAGTCCACTGTATGAAGAATTTTTGGGTAAAATATGTCACAGTTTACTTTATTTTGCTATACTCGCTTACATAAATGAACTATAGTGTCCTGCACCCAAAAATATCAAAAATTAGATCTGGTTTCTGAATAATTTTTGGTTTGACTGTGGATTAATTATTGTTAAAACTACAAAGTAATTCAGTCAAGAGCAGTGATTCTTTCTTTCATTTTCTCGGATTAACATTAAGGACACCGACAGCAGCTAGTAAATTAGGCGCGGTCACTTTAAGAGACAATGCATCCAATATAATGATGCACATCCAATTTCTTTCTCAACCGATTACTTTGACTTAAGACATAACCGACAGTTTTTTCGAGGATACTCTCCAAGACGGGTATTTTGACAATCTTGTATATGTCGGTACAAGAGCAAGAAGAGGCAAATTCGGTGTTCAAGCGCTTTGAGACGCGTCTCTCTGCGTGCGCCCTGTGCGCACAGAACACCGCGCGCTGGTGCTGAATTGGGCTCTTTCACATCTTTTTCTGTTTGCATGTTTAAACTGCGATTTGTATTTGTTCGTTCAGGTGCAGGAGACGCGAAGGAGAGCTCGGTTCGGTCTTGCTGTCTGTGAGACGCGGCTCTCTGTGCACTGAACACGGCGCGCGAGTACTCAGTTGAGCTTTTCTGCGTCTTGTGTTTGAATGCTTTAAACTCTTTTGAATGTTTAAATTGGCAAGGCTTAAAAACACGTTCAAATGATAAGCTTTAGTGACGACGCGAAGCAGTGGCCCGTCAACTGTCCTGAGCGTCTTTTTAGGCTGGCCTCAGGCAGTTGGTTGAGATCGCCGGGGGCCCCCCTCAGCCGTGGGCCCCTATAATCGTAACCACCTTTCACCCCACTAACGACGGCCCTGTATTTAGGTAGATTTTGAGGTGCATTACCTTCAAAAATAAGTAAACCCCCAAAAAAGTAACCCACTGTGTCCTCAGTGCCTCAGATGTTGGGAGAAAATGAAGACTCTTATGTTCAGTCTTGCATCCATACACAGAACACCAGGATTGCTTACGAAACATATTAGTCAGGTTTCCATCCAAGGATTTTTTTGCGACAAAATATTTAACGTTAACGCTTCAAAAAAAATTACCTATAGGCTTTATCTGATGGAAATGCCATTTATCGATAAAATCTCTCATGTGTTGACAAAATCTTTTTCCGTTTAACTTTAGCGCATAATTCTATATCGATACTTAAAATGTCGCAAAAATTTGTTTGGAAACACAAAGAGAAAAGGGGCTTTAAGGCAAATAAATGTGTTGTCACATGACAGAATTAGCCTATAGGCAGCGTCCATGTTGTTAACGTTAAAGCACCATTTTCCAGTAGCTCAAAAGCGCATTAAATCATATTCATATTAAATTGACTACCTACATATCTTAAAGGTGCAGTGTGTAGCTTTTAGCGGCATCTAGCGGTTGAGTTTGCGAATTGCATCCAACGGCTCAGTCCCCCGCTCACCCCTCCCTTTAGAGAAACTACGGTGGCCGATACAGGGCTAAGATGCTGTCGTCTGAGACCGCAGAGAGCAATGAGGTTTCTTTACAAAGGTAAATGAAGGGATTATATTTACTTAATTATTCAATAAACCGATGTCATTGCGAATATTACTGTACTTGTTCATCATTGTGTCAGTGTTTTTTCGCAAGAACAACATAGTGACGAAACGCGCTCTGTAGAGCAGTTTGTCCCTAAGGGCTACTGTAGAAACATGGTGGCGACTTCCATGTAAGGGGACCCGCGGTGTATGTAGATAGAAATTGCTCATTCTAAGGTAATAAAAACATAACGGTTCATTATGTAAGGTCTTTATACTCCTCTGAAAACGTAATGTATATTATATTATATTATATTGTAGTATGTTCCTTTATACGTTGCAAGTTAAAATTTATTCATTTTGTTCTGCAGGTCTTGTTTTACGTGGATATTGGAACGATAAGTAGGTAGCCTACAACATTAAATTAATTCGTTTTGGTTTGTTAGTAGCTTCTTATATTTTTATTCTTGTTTTGTTCTGAGTACTGTTCTACCTTTAAATTTAAAGGATTTGTTCTGAAATGAGGGGAAATAAAATAGCATGTTTTTTTCAGTAAGTTTAGCTGACTGTTTTATTATGACAATGAACAGGCTGCGTTGTCCAGTTAGTAGGGGAGACCTGGGAGTGTTGTAACATGGGGTTAGTTGTAACATGGTCCGTTTGACAAGTCAGAAAAGCAACCCAGGCTCATTGGAAATACGTGCCTCTACATACATTTCTGCAACCCCGTAATTATGTACCTTACTGCACGTTTCGCAGCAGTTTCAAAGTGAAATGTCCAGAGAGTGGCGCTAAAACACACGTTTAATATGTGACCGTAGCACGTTTTTATTACGTTGGAACAGGCACGTATTGCAGCGTTTTTATTATGCTGATTGAGGTACCTTTTGTGGCCATTCAGAATTCAAATATCCGGTGAGTGTGCTAAAGATTAATGCTCTATCATGTTGGAAATATCCCCTACACCAAACCTAAACCTAAACCTACCCGATAGTGTTAACAAATGCAAAAGTAATATAAAAACGTATTCGCTGATACAGCCATGCAATTTTAACTTCCTTACGCGGATTTGAGCTGTTTTGTTGAGCCGTAGTTTCACGGGGATTCGTACTGGAGCTCTTCATCACCTAAGTGCAACGCCATGTCGCATGAGCTACCGAGTAAATCTACTGAATTGGAAAACTCATGCATGTGGAGCTGTATATGTGACGGCAACGTTCAAAAGTTTCAAATCGTGCAGGATGTTAAAATTGTTTTGAAGTCATAACATAACATTCTGCAACTAATAGTGTGAAAATTAACCTTTATTAATCAAAAATATACCTGTAAATTATACTTTTGTGTGTGAAAGAATAAAAGTTGTCAGAGTTTTACTGCCTCTAGTGTTCATTTCAACTGGAAACTGCAGCGATTTGTATGTATAGGTACATTTTTTCAGTTTTGCAGAAATGTATGAAGAGGCACGTATTTCCAATGAGCCTAGGTTGCAGAAAAGAGCTGTTTTGTAGATTTTATGTGAGCAACATTGTAGATTTTATGACCAAAAACTGATTTTCAGGAAAGAAACCAATATTTTTCAATAAGATTATTTTTTGCCTAGCAATCATTGTGTTGTAGATACAATCTTTTGACTTACATAACCTTAATAGCTGTTTCTCTAGTTTAATTTGATACTTTGCATTCACGCTAACTTAAAACCCACATGATGAAACAGTTAGCTATGGCTGCTGGGGATAGTTGTAACAGTTCTTAAAAATGTTACAACCAACTCCTTACAATGATTCCAATGAGTCCAGTTATCCAGTCACATCCTCTATTGAGGCAAAAACATGTGAGGTTTTTGTTGCACATCAAGGGATTTATGTAAATTGTGTTTCCATCATAGTTTATGCGCATATCTTTTTACTGGATAAAAACACTATCGCCCTCAAATGAGCACATGTTTTTTGTGCACATTTTTAGAATTTCTGCATTTTCCATCCAGCATTCCAAAATTCACCAAAAAATAGGTAGATGGCAACACAGCTAGTGACTGAACCCTTATGTGACAGGAACACAGTGCGCACACACTCACACAAACACATAGCAATTGTTTTTTCTGCTAAATTTAAAGTCCTAATAGGAATACAATATAATGTTTTCGTCACCTTAAATGTTTCACTTTATTCAAAACTGATCATTTTTTGCAAAAATTTGAAGTGTGGGTCTTATTTCAGCAAATTACTTCACACTGTTACATCTATCCCCAGCCTGTGTTACAACTCACCCCAGTAGTGGGGTAGGTTGTAACAACAGAACTCTTTGTATTTGACATTAACTCACATAATCTGTGATTATGCAGTACACGTCCAAGTGAGTTTTATTTGTAGTAGACAAATGTGGCTACGATGTATCAAAGTTTGAGAGATCTAGCACAAACAACCGCTGAGTTACTGATGCTCAAACAAAAAGTGTTACTATCATTCCCGGTCTCCCCTAATGCTTAACTGCGTGCGGGAGGCGCCAGCACGATCACTTGGTTTTTTTTCCTTATAAAAGTGGAAACAATTTACAATAATCTACTCCTTCATTTGCGGTCATATAAGAGTAAGACATTATTCAAAACTATTCTAAATATTTATTTTATTTGTGTACATTCACAATAAAAATAATGGAAACAAACAGGATGCCCCTTTCTCAAGAGAGCAGCACAAAAATGAAACGAAATTCTGCATATAGGCTGCTAATTGTTGCATAGTTTTTTCTTTCGTTTTGTTAATTCATTAATTATTTAGAAAAATATATTTAGCCTATGAGTAGCCTACAAAAAAAAAAAAATTATGTAGGCCTATACCAGGGGTGTCCAAACTCGGTCCTGGAGTACCAGTGTGCAGAGTTTAGCTCCAACTTGCCTCAACACACCTGCAGGGAAGTTAGTATGCCTAGTAAGAGCTTGATTAGCTGGTTCAGTTGTGTTTAATTATGGTTGGAGCTAAACTCTGCAGGACACCAGCCCTCCAGGACTGAGTTTGGACACCCCTGGCCTATACAATTTAATATAGGCTATATAATTAAGTTTTGTTTCAACTGGATGAAGAACAGGCTACTAGCCAATATAATTTACGCAATATACAGGTGCATCTCAATAAATTAGAATGTCGTGGAAAAGTTCATTTATTTCAGTAAGTCAACTCAAATTGTGAAACTCGTGTATTAAATAAATTTAATGCACACAGACTGAAGTAGTTTAAGTCTTTGGTTCTTTTAATTGTGATGATTTAGGCTCACATTTAACAAAAACCCTCAAATTACCTATCTCAACAAATTAGAATACTTCATAAGACCAATAATAATAATAATAATAAAAAAACACATTTTTAGTGAATTATTGGCCTTCTGGAAAGTATGTTTATTTACTGTATATGTACTCAGTACTTGGTAGGGGCTCCTTTTGCTTTAATTACTGCCTCAGTTCGGCGTGGCGTGGAGGTGATCAGTTTGTGGCACTGCTGAGGTGGTATAGAAGCCCATGTTTCTTTGACAGTGGCCTTCAGCTCATCTGCATTTTTTTGGTCTCCTGTTTCTCATTTTCCTCTTGACAATACCCCATAGATTCTGTATGGGCTTCAGGTCTGGTGAGTTTGCTGGCCAATCAAGCACACCAACACATGGTCATTTAACCAACTTTTGGTGCTTTTGGCAGTATGGGCAGGTGCCAAATCCTGCTGGAAAATGAAATCAGCATCTTTAAAAAGCTGGTCAGCAGAAGGAAGCATGAAGTGCTCCAAAATTTCTTGGTAAACGGGTGCAGTGACGTTGGTTTTCACCAGCAGATGACACTGCGCCCCAAATCATCACAGACTGTGGAAACTTAACACTGGACTTCATGCAACTTGGGCTATGAGCTTCTCTACCCTTCCTCCAGACTTTAGGACCTTGGTTTCCAAATGAAATACAAAACTTGCTCTCATCTGAAAAGAGGACTTTGGACCACTGGGCAACAGTCCAGTTCTTCTTCTCCACAGCCCAGGTAAGATGCCTCTGACGCTGTCTGTGGTTCAGGAGTGGCTTAACAAGAGGAATACGACAACTGTAGCCAAATTTCTTGACACGTCTGTGTGTGGTGAGCTCTTGATACCTTGACCCCAGCCTCAGTCCATTCCTTGTGAAGTTCACCCAAATTCTTGAATCGATTTTGCTTGACAATCCTCATAAGGCTGCAGTTCTCTCAGTTGGTTGTGCATCTTTTTCTTCCACACTTTTTCCTTCCACTCAACTTTCTGTTAACATGCTTGGATACAGCACTCTGTGAACAGCCAGCTTCTTTGGCAATGAATGTTTGTGGCTTACCTTCCTTGTGAAGGGTGTCAATAATTGTCTTCTGGACAACTGTCAGATCAGCAGTCTTCCCCATGATTGTATAGCCTAGTGAACCAAACTGAGAGACCATTTTGAAGGCTCAGGAAACCTTTGCAGGTGTTTTGAGTTGATTAGCTGGTTGTGTCACCCATATTCTAATTCGTTTAGTGAATTGGTGGGTTTTTGTTAAATGTGAGCCTAAATCATCACAATTAAAAGAACCAAAGACTTAAACCACTTCAGTCTGTGTGCATTGAATTTATTTAATACACGAGTTTCACAATTTGAGTTGAATTACTGAAATAAATGAACTTTTCCACGACATTCTAATTTATTGAGATGCACCTGTAGCTGAAATTACGTATGCAAACATCTCAGGGGCAATTTCTTTTTTTTGCGATACACCAAAACTTATGCGACAATTCGTTTTTTTTAGGGATGACGTCATCACGCACAACATTTCATCAGTAAAAGGTCAATTGGATGGAAACAGGCTATAGACAGCAAATTTCCCAAAGGTTTTTTTACGCATATTTTCTTTGTCGATAAAAAAACAGCGCAAAAACTGGATGGAAACTTGGCTATTGTTGACCTTACAGCTGCTCCAGCATGGAGAAATTGAGGACAGTGTACAACCAAACACAACTCGCTGACGGCGGAAACTACGTAATGCAGGACTGTCAGTCAACAGCCGTGGGCGGGGCCTAAACAATGTGACATCATATTGCTTTGAGAATCAAAACTAGAGGCCTAATGAGACTGATTTGGTTTAATGGAGATTTTAAAAAAAAATAAGGAGTGGGTGTATTTTTATCATTGTAGAGTGTTTGTGTTTTCACACTGCCAACACACATTTATGTCCAAACACCATGCAAAATTGGATTTTGCATAATAGGTGCCCTTTAAGTAAAATTGAAGTTAGATTGGTGAAAAACTACAATAAATCAGGACTAATGGCTGTGTTTCCTAGAAAAGCAACAAATGTCTTGCTTTCACATTTTCGGCACATACAGACAGAGGAACATTAGTCCCTGTTGAATGCTCATTTGCCAGAAAAGCAAACAATCCTGCTAGCTCAACTCCTGCCAGTCAGCCCCAGCTGTGAAACAGAGATGAAATTATACAGCACAAATCCAACTCCACATGTTCCCAACACTTTACAGAGAGCAATGATGGGTCAGCGATGCCACAGAGATCAGCGGAGGAATGCTGTTCATCCAAGCAGTGTCGCATTAGTCCTGAAGGCCAAGGTGAAAAAAAACTGAGACTATATTCTGCACTATTTTTATTTATTTATTGTGCATTTAAATGAAAAAGAAAACAAAAAAATCATTTATGTATGTGTTTGTTTGATGTTACACAACAGAAAGGAATCCTGTGCTTCAGGGCTGCTTACAACTACAAATTAATGGCCCACTAATGGCCAATATTTATTATTTTTTTTATTATTTATTTATTTATTTTTTTTTTGGTCAGCTTGAGTATACATGAAAATGTAGAGGGGAGAAAATGTGCAAAATGTTTTAAAAATCACGGTAACACTTTAGTACAGGGACCAATTTTCAGTGTTAACTAGTTGCTTATTAGCATGCCTATTAACATATTGGCTGTTTATTAGTACTTATAAAGCACATATTCTGCATGATCATATTCTACATCCCTAATCCTACAAAATACCTAAATTTAACTGCTTCCTTACTAACTATTAATAAGCAGCAAATTAGGAGTTTATTGAGGCAAAAGTCGCAGTTAATGGTTTAATAGCGAAAATTGGTCCGTGACTGAAATCACAGTAAATTACTGTCTTTATCTCCAGAAAAAAAATATGTAAACATCCTTGAAACAAGATAGATTTATTCAGGTTTATGCTCGAAAGCATAAATATTCTCTGGAAAAAAGTCTTAATATATTACACACAATTTTTTTTTCTTGTAAAGCAAATATTTTTATATTTTTACTGAAAAAAAAAGAAAAACAAATAAGTAAAAATGAAGTGATTAATAAAAAGATGTTTTGCAGTGAATGTGTGCGGGGGTGGGCGAGAGGTTGTTCTGGACAGGAAGCTGTCTGTCTGCTCTGGTCTGAATGAGCGATCTGTCCCAACAGCGTGGGGATTTGGTGGTTTGTGCTGTAATCGGATTGGTGTGGGGGTTAGTGGTTTTGGTACGTGACATGGCCAGCGGAGACCATCCTCCCTCCCCCTATATTTGCACTAATCCTGATGATCGTAGGAATGATCACCAGCACACTCGATGCACAGCAGCACCTGCCATATGATACATATGCATGTGCATGGGCAGCAGTGTGGGAGGCTTCTGAAATATTCACTTTTGGGTTTCTTAGTCCAATATAAATTCATGTTTTGTTTAATGTTTACTTGGTTTCAACCTGTAGTCAACATAACATTTTTGTCACATTAAAAGGCATTAAGTGTTACTACCTAATTTTCAGACCAGTCAATGCAACCTTAGTAATGAGAGGATGTAATATAATGATTGGTACAACATCTTTTGGATAAAGGCAAAAATGACAACTCGTGCACTGTAATTTTTCTGTGCCCCAGGCCTTTTCGGGATGGTTGCACATATGATGTTCACCACAGCTTTCCAGCTGGCTGTCCAGATGGGTCCAGAAGACTGGAGACCTAAGACATGGGACTACAGCTGGTCCTACCTGTGAGTTTCACATATCACATATTACAAACAGAAAGCCAGCAGCCGTTAATAATAGTGAAGCCAGATGCACAAACAGTATAGTTTATCTTAGACTTCAAAATGTCTTTTGCACAAACATTAAACATCAAAATCTGTACAGTTTGGGAAGTTAATGAGTCCTGTGGTGTGATTCACAAATTATCTGAATTATTATTTAGGTGACTAGATTTCTGAACATTTCCTAGTTGTCAAAATATCGTTAAAATCTCACTTGTTACTATAAAAATGTATCATTTTTATAGTAAAAAACAGAGGCAATGTAAGTAAGCAAAGTAAGATGTTAAGTAAAGCTCATGTTCCATGAAAATATTTTGTAAATTTCCTACCATAAATATATCAAAACTTAATTTTTGATTAGTAATATGCATTGCTAAGAACTTCATTTGGACAACTTTAAAGGCGATTTTCTCAATATTTTGATTTTTTGCACCCTCAGATTCCAGATTTTCAAATAGTTGCATCTCGGCCAAATATTGTCCTGTCCTAACAATACCATACATCAATGGAAAGCTTATTTATTCAGCTTTCGGATTATCTCAATTTCAAAAAATTGACCCTTATGACTGGTTTTGTGGTCCAGGGTCACACATCTGTTCTTGAAATTGTAACGAGACTGGACCATTAAAATACAAAACAATAAAAACTAATTAACTTTTTTTTTTCAATTTTTAAAATTAAAACATTTAAATTAAATACAAAATGACTTCATTTTAATGCAAAAACTTATGGTAGTTTATCATGCTCTTCTACTCTTTCTGTCAGTCTGGCGTGGAGCTCGTTCGGCACCTGCATGGGCTCAGCGGTCACAGCTCTAAACCATTACACCAAAACCATCATCGAGTTTAAGTTCAGGCAGAGGACCACTGAGAAGAAACTGCGCATCAAGCAGAAGATCCTGGAGCTGGACGTGCCAGAAGACTTATGGTACATCACTTCATTGCAAGAGCAAGCAGACCAACACCCTGCCCTGTATGTCAATGGCAATGAACCATCCTGCTTCAACTCCACAATACTGGACAACTGGGACAGAGAATACTGCTGAAAGGACACAGCTCCTCTTCAACATTTTTGTGCATTTATATCATATATCATAGGGCTTTTGTCAGCAGAGCAGTATAACTTAAGTTATTTAACAGTGCTGCTTGTTTTCTAACAAGATTGTGAACTTTATGCATATGCTGATAACTGAAGTTTAAATGAAAGTTCTGAGTTAAAAACTAAGTCTGAAATAAAAAAAAAATAAAACATTGTTGACAATTAAAACAGTGAATCAGCAGCCTATCAAATGGTCACTTTGTTGTCATATGACAAAACCATAAAACAGGAAATTGTTTAAATGTTTGGGGTTTAAGATTTTTAAATGCTTTGAAAGAACTTCACCTAATTATTTGATGAAAAATACAGAATAATATGAAAAGACAAATTGAGCAAACACGTAAGTAACACTATTGAGGAACGAAGCAAAATTCTCTGTGGTGATCGACAGCATGTCACATACTTATTGAACCCAGAGCATTATACACGCAATGTTTGTTATTTTTTTAAACATTTTAAAATTAATTACTGCATATTTATTTATTCGAAATGTCATTATTTCTCACATGCACTTGCCTACTGGTGAATTTTTCAAGCCGAACCACAGTGAGGTAAGGACGCCATCTTCTGGACCAACGTTTCAGTGCCTCTGGTAGAAAGACTGTAAAACTCGCTCCAGTGACACATTTATTACAGACTTGTGTCAATGCCAACCGTCTTGTTGTAGGATGAGTGAAATCCCTCAATCTCTTACGCGTGGGTTTCTGGATTAGTTCTGCCTTTGGTGGAAGGAAATCGGTTACATTTTACTTTATATGTGTGATTCAAGCGTATGTAGCGCTTCTTATTATAAATAATAATTAACCTGACAACTCTCTAATAATTAACTAACCCTCATATTAATACACATAGATTTAGCAGCGTTCTCATTACCGCGACGCCTCAACGCGTCCGTCATTTTGACTATAAAGATCTACCAGCTACCACATGAAAGTTTAAAACAAAGTAGGCGTAGCTGCATTGAGTGCACCTTAACTAAAATGCTACTGTCAAATATCTGAAAAATCAACCTAAATCTCACTGTTCCCACAATTTATCTATGAGCAGTTTACCGTGTTAATAATTGGTCTGAACTGTAAATTACAGAAAGATATTAATGATAGTGCAAACGGAGTAGGCTATGTGATGAAAACAGAATTGATTGGACATCACATTTTCATATTTGTCTAATAACCACTTGTGCTTTGTGGTCTTGTACGTATATTAATATAACCTATTTCTCTGGCTTCTGTGCAGCTGGTGGTTTCTCAGTTTGTGTTTTCATTATGAACTGATTTACATAAAGCTAAAAATATGAGGCACTTGGTGCAGGTGTATCCTGAGTCATGAACGTGTCTGCATGAAAGAAAATGCAAACAAATGTCATGCCAAAGATTTTTCATTGCAGAACCAAACCCAAACATTGAAGTAGTCATATTTATGTCAGATATGGAGTGAAGTCACACAGTTCACATGAAAAGAAACAAAGACAAAACATCTGAAATTTTCATTCAGACAATTTTCAACACTGTGAAGCTGAGATACATTTCTTAGTGAATTCTGATCCCACTGACACTTCACATGAGAAATCTGCATTATTGATCCAGTCAGACGACTCGATGGTCAGATAGCTGCTCATTTTGAAGGTTTTGTCTTGTTGTTTCTCAGTAGGACTGCACCAAACTCCATCTGTAACGGAGCGACCATTGACTGACCAGGTGACATAGATGGAGACAAGAGAGTCAGAACAGAAGGAGAGAGAGGAAAGTCTGGAGAAAACAGTAAACAGTACTTTCATCAAAACAGGCAATATAATGTAATATAATGTAATATAATATAATGTTATACACAGAAATTGAATACTGTTAGTGAATTATTGATATAATTTAAAATTGAACTTAACCTTATTTTGACACTAACCAGAAAATAACAAGTGTAATAATATTACATTATACACAATTTATGAGGGTGAGTAAATAATTAGCCTTTAAAAAACATCTACACACAATTGAAGAGTTCCAATGCAAAAGCCTCTAAAAGCCATCTTGGTCAAAAATGAGATAATGATACTGAGTGAATGCTCTCCACACATAGTATATGTTCATCAAGTACTTTCACTTCAAATGTGCTAAATCCCAGCCTCAACCCATTCAGAAGTACCAGTACTTACATAGAAACCTATACATAGTAGCCAGAAAGAAATGCTCATTTTAAAGAAAAACGTCAGATGTACTTAGAGGCTTTTGCATCTGAACTCTTCAATTCAAAATTATTCCTGTCATAGAACTTAAGTACAAATTTGAAATGTTATTTTGAACATTAACTTTAAATGTAGAGCATAAATATTAACATGAAAAAAAAACTCAAACGTTAAGCAAAAATATTGAAATTTGTGTTTTAATTGTTCAATAATAATGCATTAAAACAAATAAAAATAAATATATCATCTGTCTGAACAATAAATAAGAGTAAAACAAACTTACCGATCACACTGAGTTTTGTTCCTTAGCCGAATACCACAGTGATACATTTCACATCTTCACTCTCTTCATTACTGCTTTTACAGTGATTAAGTGTCAGGATGTAAAGAAATAACTTCATAATCAACAGGGTTTTTTTTGTTGTTGTTGTTTTTCAGCATGTGGATTTCTAGCTTGGAGATACAAGATAAACTGCTTGTTTGTCATCTTTTTTTTTTTTTTACCAGTTGATGTCATTCATCCATTATTATTGTTCATTTGTAGATGTGGTTTCTATGATTATTTGCAAAATAATCTGTTGTTAACACTGAATGAATCCATTTCAGGAAGGGGGTATAATTTTCCAAACAAAAGTAAACAACTAAATTCCTCTTCCATAAGTCCATTATTGAAGGGTACATGAGAAGGTCACTTCAAGTGTGTCCTTTACACATTAAATTCATGTAGAAATGTTTCAGATTCAAACAGTGGATTGAAGTACTTTGAAGCATTTCATAAATGGTTGTTCACTGATAATAATGAAAACTCCACTGTGTTGTAACTCTGAAACCTCATTCATGCTTCTTGTGGTGCTTTTATGTCCTGTTTGTATCTGGACAGTCACTGATCACTTTATGCTTTGATTAAATGTAAAAGAGCAGCCTGGACATTCTGCTAAATTTCTCTTTTTGTGTGCTCAGAAGACAGAAATCCTGTGGGTTTGTAAGGAAGCTTTCCTTTATATCCTAACCTAACTCACATCTGTTGTCTCAACCCAGTCTCACAGACAGGCAGAGAGCCGCAGAAGTGAAGCCCTCCTTCCCTTTCTAGTTTGTCTTGGTGTGGAGGTGAGACTAAGCTACCTGTGCCTCGAATTTCCAGCTAATTATCCAAAAGACAAAATGCAAATGTCTAAGTTTAATAGTTAATTTGTCTTGTTAACATCCATGACTGATGAGCTACCATGTAAGTTAGCTAAAGTTTAACTAAGGCAATAGTAAGTCTAGTAGGTTAGAACAGAGTGCGTTCTTTCACTGCATGATTCAGTTTATTAAAATCCATTTAGAAATGATCACAAAATTCAAGATATGGGGGCAGAAATATATTTATATCATTTCATATAGTCAGTCAGTATCACCTGAAGACTAACGTTTTTTCCAACAAAAAGCAGCATGATTACAAATGTGATATTGATTTTATACAGCAGTTCAAGAAACAAGACACTTACGTTTTAGACACAATATTGACTGTTTTTGCTCTATTTCGCCAACAAATATAATTCCAATTTGCGTCTCTGAGCAACATGATGCTGATTTGTTCCTGAATGAACATCCGTTTAAAGGATTCGGTTCAATCGCAGTGACTCACTTATTAACAGTGACTTGCTGCCATCTACTGGCAGTTTTAATTTCACATTTAAAGTATCTTTTCTTTTCTTTTCAAATATCAGTATTCGACATTTAATGTTAAAATATCAAAACAGTATTAATGCATTTGTATCTGCAGATTAACTACATTAAACAGTGTGTAACTGCATCTAAATGCTACTTCTAATGCAGCTTCTGTGTTTTCTCTGCATTGCAAAGATTGGTTTTGTCAATACTGATTTCATTTGTTTTGTAACAGCCCAAATGACTTATTATTCTAATTGACTGATTCAGTTTAAGAATTTGACTGAAAAGATGATGCACACTTTTAGAAAAAATGGCTTTATAAAGGTAAAAATGCCCATAAAAGGTAAAAATTAATTTAAACTTATTAGAAAAGATTAATTTCTATCACTGCTGTAAACTGACCACTACACAGAATATGAAGAATATCCAAAACATCAGGAGTCAGCTGTCCACGGTAGTCCTTAGATATCAGCACAATAACACACTCAGGATTATTGTTATCCCAGAAAATATTGAGATATATTTTTTGTCAATATCGCACACCCCTAATATATTTAACGTTTTGTTTAGGAAAAAAAAATAAAATAAATATGAGAAGTGCCCTTTTTCCACTTGAGCCCCTGCCCCTCAAAATCTCTGTGCACGTCCCTGCCCCTGGTCTTTTTACCGTGTTTCTGTCTTGTCATGTTTTGTTAAGCATTGTTGTAAATGAGTATAAATCATTAGATTTACATCAATATTACCGCCCCCCCATTGTGTCTTTATGATGATTGGCAACCATTCAGTATTGCACTGCGGCATGGATGCTATAAAAAGATGGGCAAGACAGAGAGAGAAGATAAAAAACCAAGATTAATGAGAGAGAAACTGAAGAGCTGGAAAAGTCAAGAAATGAAGCTGAGACTGTTAAACAGACTATGTGGTCTGTTCGCTAACATTAGGTACACTAGAGAGCCCATGAGGGTGAACTTCCTTGGCTCCTTCAGCTGGCACTCAGACAATCTTCACCAACCACTGCTTGGGGAGCAATTTATATGTATATATATATAATGTGACACAATAATGTGTCCAACCTCTGTGAAATGCACATGTACTAACTCATTCGATCAATGCATTAACAGTCGCACAATTAATGGCAATATCCAGATAAATGTTAATAATCACCCCAATCTTTAAGCATTCTTTCCACTGCGTCTTTGTTACTGCGTCTGTGTTGCTTGGATACCAATTGTTTCTTAAGAACTACATTGCTTGGTGGAAGAATTGTTATCAATATCATTATATTTGTTGCTGTGTCTATGAATAAAATAAATATTTTTTATGGACTAACCATTTTATAAAAACAATAAGCATTTGCCTGACGAAGGTCTTTGGACCGAAACGTAGTCCTTTTAAATTTTTGAATAAAGGGAATTAACAGTGTGCAGATCTCTTTTCCACTTTTTTATAAAAACAATAAGCCCCATGAAGCTGTGGTTTAGAGTGACTTCAAAACAGCTAAATTCTGTGTCAGGCCTAATAACGCCCCTTAGCTGTTCTAAATTTACCGTAAACCACGGCTTCCCTGGGCTTATAGGTTTAATTAGGAATTGGGTGCATGTGCATACAGGGTCCAGCAGAGAGAGTTTGGCATCCTTGTGTTGGTGTTTTTATATTTGTTTTAAAACCTGATGCTCCAAACTTCATACTAGTTGATTTTAATCATGTGTCCCTGAAAAAGACACTAACAAACTTTTATCAATATTTTCCTGTCCAACTAGGCGGGATAAGACATTAGATCTTTGTTCTGGGTCAGCAAAGGACACTTATAAATTGCTTCCACTACCTCCACTAGGCTCTGCAGAGCATAACTGGTGCTTAACTTTACTGCCCATACATATAATGTTTTTAAGGAGAGACAAAGTGCAGACAAAAGACAAAGTTCTGGACTAAAGAATCTGTGCTTTGTTTGCAGGAATGTTATGATGAACGTGTAAACAATCTTGTGGTGATGATGAACTTGTTGATGTAACATGCTCATATGTTACCTTTTGTAGGGACATTATCATTCCCTGTAAGCGAATTAAAATTTACCCTAATGACAAACCATGGGTGACCAAATCAGTACAGCATACAAAAAAAAACAAAAAACATGGATGCTGTGGTAGCCCCTGTTCCTAAATCTAGTAGCCCCAAAAATCTTAATGACTTCAGACCAGTTGCTTTCACATCATTTTAATGAAAAAAAAAAAACCCTGGTAAGGACAAAAATCTTAAAGGGATAGTTCACCCAAAAATGAAAATTACCCCATGATTTACTCATCCTCAAGCCATCCTATGTGTATAAGACTCTCTTCTTTCAGACAAATACAATCAGAGTTATATTAAAAAATGTCCTGGCTCTTCCAAGCTTTATAATGGCAGTGAATGGTGGTCAAGATTTTGAACCAAAATAAAGTGCATCCACCCATCATAAAAAGTGATCCGCGGGTGAATAAAGGCCTTCTGAAGTGAAGCGAAGCGTTTGTGTAAGAAAAATATCCAAAGGGGTCATGAACTGTGAAACCAAATTCCCTTGATCTTTTGACATATAAGAGGTCATTGTACTACAAAAATATCCTGTAAGTTTCAGAACTCAAAACTTTGTCTTTAGTCTAAAAACAGCTTGTATTGAAGGCAGTCTGTCAAAACGAAAGCTTTTGGAGTGCTCTACTCTATGTTGTAATAGTCTGGCTAAACACCGCCTCCACAGAAGAAGATTGCCTTCCTTCTGATCCCAGGATTAGGAAAGAGTGGATGAAACTTTATTTTTAATGAAGATCCAGACCGCCTCAGTAAGAACTCAGTCCTTTGTTCGCTTCATTTTACCACGGATTCGTTTACAAACAAGGCACAATTCGACGCGGGATTTTCAGAAAGATTGAAACTAAAAGACAATGCTGTGCAGACTATATTTAGGGGTGTGCGATATTGACAAATATATTGAATCCTTCAAATGATTCTTTCAAAATGGCTGATTAAATTAGAATTGAAGCAAGTTGACTGTCTTTATGAATGGATCATTCAATAACTGATTCACTCGATTCGTTCAAAAACAGATCAATTCAGGAAAGAAACACCACAGAGTTCTGAGATGCACAACAGCTCTGCTCCGGCTTTGTTTGGAACCATTTCATTTGCAAAACAGGAAAAAAGACAAAATGTGTCTAAAATGTAACTCACTCAGTTAACTTCTTATCTGTTGATCTGCTGTATAAAATTAATTTAACATTTGCGATCACGCATATGTGCTGGGTCTATATAACCTCTGGTTACTGTCTCAGATTCAAGTTGTTATAGTTAGATTAAGATAAAAATACTAGTGAAGGTTTTACATAGGTGACTGTAGGGGGCTAAACAGAACCACTACTTAAAGAATGACTAGCATGAGGTAGTCTATTAAATACTTCATCATAACCTCTGACTACTGATTAGGCTGGAGAGTTTGTGATTGTGAGGTCCTCCTAAATCGGCCGACATCAGAATCTCTGAGCGACATATACACTGAACAAAATTATAAACACAACACTTTTGTTTTTGCCCCCATTTTTCATGAGCTGAACTCAAAGATCTAAGACTTTTTCTATGTACACAAAAGGCCTATTTCTCTCAAATATTGTTCACAAATCTGTCTAAATCTGTGTTAGTGAGCACGTTGTGAAAAATTAGTTTCACCTAAATTTATTAGTTTCACCTGTGGTGCTAATTATTATTGTACTATTTCTTTAATGAAGCATTTTGATACATTTTGGTAAATATTTGGGTCAGGTAAATTTTAGAACTTCTATCATTGCATGTTTGAACTTCTAATTTTGCATGTTTGTTTATTTATTATATTTAGCTTTTCCAAGGATGAGAATGTTCTGTAATATTCTAGTGCTTTCAGTAACATTCCAGAACATTGTGGGACTAGTCATAAAAGACAAAAAATCATTCAGTGTACACTTCTGAAGTTTTGGATGACTCGTTTTGGTAGCTGTTCATGTTAAACTGTTGTTGTTAGCTCAGTATTATTTTATCACACCTGCTGATGAACCGTAGTCACTACAAGCTTAACAGTTGGTGTTTCTTTTTTCAAACACATGAAACGCAATGATGAGTAAAAGATATGTTATTTTATTATTGTATTATGTATATTATTGTATAATGTATTATTATTTAAAGTAAATATTATTTCAAATTTGAATTCAAATATATTATCAATGTTTATTTTAATGGATTTGCAATATAAGCATTGTAACACATTTTGAAAATAAATTGATATGGTGCTAAATACACATGCAGCACTGTATACAACGAGCAACAAGAGGTTTCTGCTTGGCCTGTCTTTCCACCAAGTGTTTTTGATCTGAAAGGAATTAAAGAACCCTGATCTAAAATGTTGTTAACGAAGAAATGGTAAAATGTTTGTTTTTGCATATATGGACACAGAGCATTTGTGCGACTCATTAAAATTTGGAATTACACCAATATGATGATCTTTGTCTCACATTTTCATTTGAATAACTGAATCAAATCTGAAATTCTTATGTGAAACTCAGTTATTCAGTGACTGAAACTGTCCCAGATCATTTGTTTTCAGAACTCAAAAGATAAGAATCTGTTAGAACTCATTTACATAGAGCTGATTATGAGAGCAGGTGTTTCCTGTGTGTCAGGACTGAACTTCCTGTCCTGAAGAAAATCTCCACAGATCACTGCATCTGATACAAGACAAACTTCAGCGTGAACTTTTCAGATTCACGTTGTCGTATCACGTGAATGTCAGGCTGTTGGGAGCATTTTATCTCTTACAGTTTAGAGCATTACTTTACTGTGTCAAATAATACAATCATTTCTACCTTTGTCATTACCTCAGTAGTTCATTTATTAGTCATGTGACCATCAGTGTGATTTAGCAATCCACATTAATCTCCTCTGTATTCGCATTAACACCAGTTGAACTTTTACTGTACTTTTATTGTTCATTCTTTCATTGATTGTGTAAGTGAAAATTGACTTCATTTTGAAAGTAGTTCATTTTGAATGGTTACATGCTTCATTTCTCTGCAAAATCAACAAAGAAAACTGTTTTTTAACATGCGGTTTATTAAACAGGTTGTAATTTTTCATACATTATCATTAAAGCCAAAATATTTTCTGCAGAAAATGACACAGTTCAAGCTACTAAATTGCATTCTTTGACTAATTTTAATAGTTTCATGATTTCTATTACACCACGCTAGGAAATATTATGTGCTAGTGCTATCATAAAAAATCAAACAGATTCTCTGAGTTCAGTCGCTGCAGTCAGATTTCTTGATGCTTTTTCTGGTGGTTTTTGAGGCAGCAGTCGCTTCACATGTCAGCTGTGAGTCTTTGTCCCACTCTGAGCTCTCAATGGTTAAATAACTGCTCATCTTGAATTTCTTATCAGGCTGCTGTTCAGCAGATCCAGTGAAGACGCCTTCAGTAACTGAGTTCCCGTTCACAAGCCAACGCACATCAGCAAAAGCCCCAGACATGTGATTGATCAGACACACCAGAGTGACTTTACTGGAGCTCAGCTCTTCTCTGGACGAACGGAGGATGTTCAGCTCAGGAGCAGCAGCAGCTGCATCTAAACACAAATCATCATCAACATCTGCAGACAGACCTTCATCTCACTATATATTTCAAACTTTATACATCGCTAATATTTCACACATCAACATGTAAACAATTAATCTTACATATTTTAATAATTAATTAATTAACATATATGCTCAAAGACAGAAAAAATTATTGTCACTTTAATTTGCACATCTCAATGTCTTTGACAAAAATGCATGTTGGATTTTTGTTTTCAACAACAAGATTTTAGGGTAAAATGTACATGAATATATATGGCACTGTCTATATTATAGGTGCTGACACTTTTTATACCATATTTAATAATCTCTGTGTCTTTGCTAACTCATTTTTAATGATCCTGCAGTTCGACAAATTATTAAGTCAGAATATTTCATGTAGTTTCTCAATTAATTCATAAACACTGCATGTATAATACTTATAACAGAATTAACAAAACACAGTTTTAGGTGTATTACAGCACGTCATACTGCAGGTCAACTTATCACGTTTCACTGATACTGTACGTAAATTATTTAAAGAAGGAGTTTTAAAAATCTCTTAAATTAAACACAAAGCTGATGCTCCTTAAATCAGGAGAACAGTCTGTTCAATACTACTAATAGCTGAATATAACATACAACTAATATATAAAACAGATCAAAGTTAAAGCTGTAGTGAAAGTCTTTTCAGTATTTCAAGACTGGTTACTGGAGGTTCTGGATAAAACTGTCTGTGACTGACTTCACACATTTAACTGTAAATAAATAAAAAGGTAAACTAAAAAATAATGAGTTTATATATCTACAACAAGTAAACTATATGTAATACAGTGAGAAGGAAATGTAATAACAGTGGAAAGCTGACTTACCAGTCACAATGAGTTTTGTTCCTTGTCCGAATACCACAGTGATACATTTCATACGTTCAGCCGTACAAAAACCTCCTCAGTCTGTGAAGAGACACAAACAGAAGTGAAACACTCACTCCAGCTCAGCTGACTGTGTGCTTTACACATTTCATTGATGGAGAAATTCAGATTCAGACACAATCGCTCTTTTTAGTCTTCATGTTAGCTGTGTTTGACTGCTGTGTATTAAAGTGCTTTGAAACACAATCTCATATGTGGCTGTAGTTATTCTGCAGGTGAATCCTGCTGTAGTCAATCACAGTGAATGTAGCACATAAAGTCACTCTGAACATGAACACATGCATCTACTGATGATGGACACTAAAAGAAACATTCCTTACAAACCCACAGGACTTTCTGTCTTCTCTGAGAAGCACAAAAAGAGAAATTTAGCAGAATGTCCAGGCTGCTCTTTTACATTTAATCAAAGCAGAAAGTGATGAGTGGTTGTCCAGCTACAAACAGGACAAAAAGCATGAAAAAGCATCATAAGAGATGAGTTCAATACAGGACAGATTAGTAAAGAAGTTGCAGAATATTTTTAGCATCTGTGATACGTTATTAATTCAACATGCATCTGTGCTATAACATATAATACATGATGAATAAATCAAAACACAGTGAAAACAGCATGTTATGAATTACTATAAACAGAATCTATTAAATATTCATCATTACTCAATATAATTACTCACTTTCATAACTGCTGAAAACACCTCAAATGGGATGCTGAAAATGCTTCATCAGATGTTTTTCATCTGTTGTCTAGAGGCAGAAGTGAATGTGAGCAGTGAGGAGGTTTTTGTCATGCTGTGAATCACTGTGATACAAACTGTTTAGCAGGGCCATCCCATGTCTTACAGTAATACACTGCAGAATCAGCCACATCCACATTACTGATGATCAGACTATAATCTGATTGAGATGAATGTGTTGATATGAATTTAGGAGCAGAGAAACCAGATCCATATTTGACTGAGCTCCAGTCAAAAGCATACCCTAACATATACTGAGGAACTCCTCCTGGAGTCTGTTTGTACCATCTAAGAGAACTAACTATCCCCAGACTACAGTCCAGTTTAGCTGTTTGTCCTTTACCGACTGAGATTAATGGAGGACTCTGAGTCACTACAGTCACTCCACTGACACCTGCAGAATAAACACACACCATCACTGATACACAACACTCACATCTGACAT